>JABUQX010086108.1:0-25885 GCA_015478945.1 Trachelipus rathkii | reverse complement strand
CATTCGAGCAACTTGTTTCTTTCATATTTTCCTCAACTGTGCTACAATCACCTTCAGAATTCCGACTTGTTTCCAGCGCCTCAAGCTCTTGTAATCTAAAGACCATCCGCATCACATTCATTTGAAAGTCTTTACAATTTTTCATAAGATGGGCTTCTCCACAGTATAAACAAAATATTTCTGCTCTCTGTTCTTTCACGCTGATAACTTCCTTTTGGTCTATTTTACTGATTTTTTCTTGCTTGTCTTTCATTCTTTCTTTACAATATTCTATCTTGTGATTCTGCTTTCCACAAAAGAAACAACATTTCCTCTTTCTGTAACAATGTGCTTCCAAATGGCCTCCTTTTCTACAAAATGCACACTCTATTCTTCTTATATTTCGTGATTGGTCTCTTCTTTGTTTATTTCTCACTTTACACTCTCTGATTTGGTGGTTTTTCTCACCACAAGCAAAACAACAACCATTTTTTCTATAGCAATCTTTTTCCACATGTCCTCCTTTATAACAAAATTCACAATTTATTTCGTCTTGTTCACTTCGATTTTCCATCAAAACTTTCTGGTCTTCCATCTCAATCTGTTATGTTATTCTCAACAGGCTTAAAATTTATAATTGAAGGCCCTAACACACCCTCCCACCAAAGAGTCTATTACGGGTGAAAAGCGGGAAAAAGAAAAACACCAGGCAAAATAACCGCATAAACAAAAACACAGTCCGAAATCAACAATGGGTCATGAAAGCACCATGAAAATAAATGTGGTGTGCAAAGAAACTATATATCGAAATACTACAACCCACCAAGAATATCTTAAACCTAAAACGACTCGCTTATTATAGTGAGTATATAAACTAACTGAAACAATGGCTTAAAAGTCAAAATTGTCTTAAAACAATTATGTCATCATCTTATTAATTAAAAACAATGATGTGTATTAAATCCTTATCCTTTAGCCCCTAGTTCTAGTAAGTAGATTCTGAATTCAGTTACAGGTATCTTTCAAGAAAGATTTTATCCCAAGGTGAACCTCCACAAAAGAGAACTTCATAAATCTAAAATTATAAACCAAACCACTCGCCCACCCACCCCCTATCCATAATCAAAAACCAAGCTCATTAACATAAAAACTAAAGAAATGGTTTTAATAAATAACCTTTTATTTAGTTACTGTGAAATGAAGTATTCAACTACCTAAGTTTAATTCAATAGTGTTCAATAATTGTTTTCGAAATGTCTAAACTTGAACAAACTCAATAAATTTGAAAGATTGTATCTGGTATAACTTGAGTTAATCATACAAAATTCCAAAAATATAAACTGTTGGTACAATATCATACCTCAAAGCTGAACAATTATAATCAAGATTTTTTAAAATCTAATCTCAACAGCTTTGCTCAAAGTTATCCACAAATTCAAATATTAAATTATTAAAATAAACTCAAAGTATTCAAGTATAAATCTGAATTCCGTTTTCAAAACAAGTCAAGATACCCTAGCTATTAAAAGTATGCGTTTCAATTCAACTTAAAAATGTTTCAACTTTCAAAGCACTTAAATGCTCAAACTCAAAAAAATTAAAAAGAAAGGTTAGGAAAAAGGTTGGTTCCCAAAATCAAATGTATGTCCTCAATGTAAATCAGCTAGATATCAATTAAGTCCAAGTCAATGTGTACTATCCAATCTCAAAGTCAATTAGAATTTATTTTAAACTGAAAAAACTATCTTCATCAAACACTGAATTGACATTTCAAAAAATGTCGAAGTTCCAAATTTAATTTCCACCTATTCCAATTGTAAGTCCGATTCTAAATAACTCAAAAAGTCTAAGTTAATCCAATCCAAGAAAGTCCAAATTATTCAAAATGTAAGTTTAAGTAAATCCAAACTGTCCAAACTGTAAGTTGATTCCAAAAATATCGAAGTCCAAAATCAATTCGAATCAGTCAAGTACAAAGTTCATTTAAAATGTCAAAGTCCCAATCAATGTGGATTCTCAAAATGTAAAGTCACTCTAAACTATTTTCAAAGTTAAGTTATCAAGTCCTAAAACGTAAGACAATTAAATCAAAGTCTCAATTAAGTTTATGTTTATATAACTATAAGTCTGATTTATTTCACTAACTGTCATTTAATATTCAATGTCTCGAACAATTATAACTGTCTTCAAATTCGTTGTAATATATCACTATTATTAACTGTCCCAGTCAATGGTCAGTTATTTTCAAGATGGCGTCGGTCAGTTAATTCAAAATGGCGTCAACCGGTGAAACCAAAATGGCGTCAACCGGCAAGTTTCAAAATGTCAACAACTAGTTTAATATATATCTTTTTCCCTGAAGTCCATCAAAATACCTAATAACCTATAAAATAATATATTTCAATGATCAAGGATTAACTCAGTAAAATGAATAACTTTTTCTTTTCTTTAATTTTCAACGAAACACAACAATTAAAATATGTTCTTTAAAATACAACACTTCTTCAACTAAGATAATTCAAATTCTTTTATTGTTTACTATGATTATCTCAAGGCTTCTTTATTTAATTTAAGTCTCGTTATACAACGTTATTTTCCAAAAATATCAAATAAAAACTTCAATTATTAAACTTACTATATTCCTCAATTCGTTAAATTGATTGCATATTAATGATCACAAAACTCTGAGCTTTCTTACTATATACAGTGTGATACTCTAACTTACATACCATATATATTATTCCAAAAATACATAAGAATTTCATGAACGTTAAATTCCAATAAATAATTAAATCGATCACAGATGTAGCCCGAAATAGATGAAAATAATTGCCAAAGTTAAGTTAGCAACAAAAAATGAGCATGTTTGTTGATGTTCATAAAGGGCGAAGATGGCCACAGGCTGAAATTTCCAATAACAGCACAAAGGTCCTATGAAATTTCCTAATTGAGGAAAAATGGCCAGTGCTAACATCCGAATAATTGACCAAAATAGCCAATATTAAATTTCTATACGAAAATTGGCCAGTGCTAATATCAAATAAATAATTTACCAATATATAATTTGCAAATATTACCTTTCTTATGTACACTCCAAATATGTCGGTATTCTATATATAATGATATCCAAAAACGCTAACAAAAGCTATCCGAAATAATTAAAATATTCACAAGTAATAACCGTTTAAAACTTTCCTTAAACTTGAAGCGATAAATATCCAAAAATATCACAGATTCGCAGAAGAAAACAACTTCCGAATGGCTGTCGTTCGAACGTGAAGAGCAATCGTATATAAAAATAAATGAAACCTTTAAAAAAAATACAAACAAGCTAACAGAATTATCAAGTCACGCAGAACTCAGAGAACTAGTTTATCTAAACGAATCCAAATGTAAGTGAACTGCTTTCTTGTTTTACGTCCGCCATATGGTTGTTTTTGGTGACGTCATGAGTAGTGTTCCACTTTTCAGGATGTTTATTTCCAATATCCTTAGATCGTATTTTCTTCGTGAAAAACTGTTTACAAGAAAAATAATACAGATTATTTTCTCATTCTTTTACATGTTAATTTATTTTCTTTATTTTTAAGATACTTTCTAAACCCTATTTACATAAATTTTCTATTTTCCTTTTTTTCATTTAAACTTTATTTACAATCGGCTTTCCTAAACCTCAAATACCTAACCAACGGATTTTCTGTGGGAACAACAACCACACATATCTTTACCATACACACATACGTAGCCATATTACACACACATATGCTGCACTACAATTACACATTACCTAGGACATTTTTCTTCTTTAACCGCTAATTAGACGTCTAATTAGTAATTTCCCTTTTTTCTTTTTTAATATTAACTATGTTTACAAAATATATATATTTTTATAATTTCTTCATTATTTAACAATTTTGACCTTATATTTACATTATATATATTACAACTTATTCTGAATTATTAAATATATTTACAATGTGTAATTAGTTTGAAATTAAACAACTTATAAATGAATTACGCTAAGTTTGTAACTTTTACTTTTTGGAGTGGCTCTACCATGGGGCCCATACAATAACGCCCACTGACCGGTTTTTCCCGAATTCAATTTTTCTGCAAAATGGAATTTTTAATAAAAAAATTTAAAAATATTATTTCGATATTTTATTATTTTCATTATTCTATAACATTAAGGAAACTCAAAATGTGAGAAAAAACTATTAAGTAAAGATTGTAACTTAAAATTTCGATTTTTTCATGATTCATTAAAAAAATAAACGGCGATTTTTTGGACCCGATTTGTCCCCCATTTTACCGGTACCTATATATATATCATATATATATATATAGATATAATATATATACTAATATATTATATATATATATATAATATATATAATATATATATATATAATATATATATATTACCGTATTATATGTATATATACTGTATATATATGTATATATACCGTAAAACGGGCCAATTATAATAAAACTATAATAGTATATTAATATAGTATATATATATTATAGTATATATATATATATATATATAATATATATTATATATATATATATATATATATATATAAATAATATATATTATATTATATATTATATGAACAATAAACGTAGCACACACAAACATTTTTTTTTAAGATAAAGATGCCCGTATATATTTTTTTTTATTTACAATCAACAGGGTAAGAGGGTTGGTTACAAGCACACTTCAAAATCTTAGCTTGCATAATAATTTAATGTCAGCGCATTTACATTTAAAATATTATGTACGTCTGTAGTTTGTCCAAACTAATTTTAATAATAATTATAAAATGTTAAGTAGATTTTCAATAAATGTGGATAGTATTAATTCTGGATAGAAAAACCATAGTAAGTTATATTTTGTGATAGTTTACTAAAGTGGATTACAACTAACTATTAAGTAATTTTATTTCATTGTTTTTTGTTACTAAAATTGATAAAAAAAGAATTATGACAAAAAATTTTTAATAATTTCTAATAATATAATAATATTTACACACTTTAACAATAGGTACTTTATATTACGAGTAGGCCTATGTAAGCATATCATAACACAACTTCAAAAAAAAAATTTTTTTTGGCATTTTTGAATGCATATTACTTTAAACAAGCAAATACCAAAGTCAATATTGCAGTGTGAATGAACATCATATGGTGATAGGATTAATGTGTGAAATTCAGATTTTTAGCCACTTACGCCCATCAGAGATATTAGGTCTCAATAGTTACCGATTTTCGAAAAAAATTGATTTTTGGACACCCTGTAAATTTTTTTTAAAATATTTTACCTTTTTTCAAATAAGATTTAAGTTAAACCATACTTTAGTATGTATCATCACACCAAAAATTTTATTCGTAACATTTATTGGCGTATTAAAAAGACACACGAAATGGAAATTTCTGTCGATTTTTTCGCAATTTTGCCCATTCATTTCATGGTGAAACATTAATTTTCCAAAAAAAAAACAGGAAAGGCCAAATGTACCTTAAAGTATCCCTAACAAATCACTCTCTATGAAATTTGGTATAAGAATTACCAATATGGAGATATGACTTAAAATGTTACCTCTATTAAGTGATAAATTTTGCTCCACCTGGTCAAACATTTTGGCTCACCCTATTACAACCAGAGTAAATCTACAAAAACGAATGGTGGTTTTGAACTTTACAGGGATAACATTAACGCCATGCAAAATATAAAAGTTTTCAAAAATTATCGAGCGGCCAACTTCCATTATTTTGGTACGGAAAAAATGGATAGACCCTAAGGTTTCATCAGGCGTGGGTGAGTACTTAAATTTAAAAACGTGGAGGTAATTTGTATTTTGTATGCACATAACTGTAAATGACGAACACACTGAAAGACAGACTTTGCGACTTATTCAAATCCCTTTGTTCCAAATTATGGCAGTACAGTTTTACCTCCTCCAATCACCAATATGTCTATTACTCACCCCATACCTTCTGTAGCAGGTTTCAATCAGTTTGAAGACAGAAATCCCCGCAATGTTCCTAATTTTCAAAATTTCCCAAATTTTTTTTTTTATCAGAACCAGCAGAATCAGAATTCGGTACCACAAAAGTAAAAGGTACTCAATCCTGGAAAGTACAAATACGATGCAGACCAGAATCTAATAAAATACTTTTCAGATTTTGAGACCTACTGTGATTTAAATTACCCTGGTGCTTATTCTCAGTGGCTGAGATTGTTAGGTTGACAATTGGAAGGATAATTCCTTACATTGCATACCCTGATAACTAAAAGTGATAGAAATTACCATTCAGTCAAAAACACCCTACTGAAATGGTATCATCAAGAAGAAAAAAGAAAAAATGAATATCAGTTACAAGCGTACCATTTTTCTATTACAGAACCAAAGGAAAGTGTACTCATGTTCGCGCGGAGACTTGAATAACTCGCTGGGAAGGCCTATCATGGCATTGACATGTGCAAGCATGATTCCCTCAGGAACACTTTCCTAATCATCCTTCCACCATATGTAGAAAAGAAATTACGTGAATACTTGATTCAACAAGAAACAGATTCATCAATTCGGGTTTCATGGGAGAAAATAGTAAATTTTGCAGACTCGTATGCTTGAAATTACAAAGAGAGAAGGACTCGGAACGAAAGACCAGTATCTCATGATCCCCTCAAGATTTTAATCGGACTAAGACAGACCTTGATCAGACTATTAGAATTGACGCTGTCCAACCAAGTTGGGCACAAGTTTTGAAAGATAGTGCTAAAAATAACACCTCTCAGTATAATCAGAATAAAAGTAAAGTAGAATCAAACACAAAACAGCACAGCACACCCAGTAACACAGATTGGTCTTGAAGTATATCCACCTTATAGCAACCGGAATAACACAAACAACATTCTGACACAGCGTCCTTTCAATGATATTATTAATAGTTGTTATAATTTGTGATCAATATTGTAACTTATAAAACTTCCTGTCTTTTTTAAATATTGGGGGGGGGAGTAGCATTGCCGAAAGGGGCATGTGAGAAGCGAGTGTAGATTTACTAGATCCCCTACACAATTTACTAAGAATACTTGCATGAGTTGTCCTTTTCGCAAAGGCCCTCATGCTGGCATAAATTGTCCTAATCAAACACCTCCGCACAACACAAGCCAGAAGTCTGATCCACAAACATGTATTTCCCCTAGGCAGGCTTCTGCTGCTCAAAAATACTTATTATCTGACCGTTAACACAGAGGAAACATGGCTACGTCCTGATGATCAGACCAGTGTTCACCCTAGACAGAATTACATAGAAAACTGCATCTGGTGTAAAAAATCACACTATGACTGACAATGCCAGGGTGAAGATGAACACAGTGTAAATCAGTTAAACTGATTTCCTCCACAAGCTTATGACAACTTGTGGAGAGTCTCAAGATACAACCAAATGATCGTGGTGAAACCTTGGTTCATAATACATCAAACACTAAAGATTATTCACAAAACAATGTTGATATCAACACAGAGAATCTTGATGATAACATGATCGTGAATATAAACTTATGCCAGGCCGATGTAGATCCACTAATAGTTTGTGCGGCCCTAGATAAAGACACCCCCACCACGTATGATTGCTTGGTCGATAGTGGGGTGGGTGTTAGTTTAATTAGTTCAGCAGTTGTTTCTCATGTTCAGATTAGGGCTATCAGTGGGTTTGGCAAGAGCGCAAGGATCCCCATAGAATTTTACTTAGATTTCCGATTACATTTTCAGGATGGGTTCATAACCAAACCAACACCATTTTTCATAGTCCCTCAGGAATATATTGAACATGCACTTATACTAGGCACTTGTTCATTGATAGAAAATGAACTATTACCTGATTTAACTCAAAGAGAATTAGTTCGTTGTGAGAGCAACAAATTAAAAGTAATTGCCACCAGTATCAACCACAGAAGCGAAATACAGCCACAGATATACACAATTAATGTAATTTATGAACATGTTATATCTGATTTAAATATCAATAAATGTGACATATTAGAGAATCAGGCCAGGGACCAAGAATTGAATTTGGTTATGAAAGCAGTATTAGATTTTAACAATAGTAGGCTCTGGTCAAAACTAAATAAATATAAACTGTATAAGTCGCGACTGGCACTCGAAGATGGGATGTTATATTATCAAGTAAGGGCAGGGGAAAGGCTATATGTAATTTCATTTGATTTTCTTATTCATATCATTCTGAATCTTCATATCACATGCGCCCATATCGGACGTAATAAACTTCAACCTGTATATAAATACTTTTGGCACCCTAATGTTAACCAGGTCATCTGGGACATAGTACCTACGTTGTTGCCTTTCTTGCCAAAAACAAAAAACTTAATTCTTCTCTGATCACCTCTTCAATGCTAAAAATATAAGCTAATCACCCATTTGATCTATGTGTAATGGATTTGCTTCAGTTTCCAAAAACCATTGCAGGTAATAAGAATTGCATGGAGTTCATAGACCATTTTTTGAAATGGGTTTCCATGGTTCCATTGTCAAATAAAACCAGTCAAACAGTTTCTCAGAAGTTGAAGCACCAGATGCTTCCATTTCTTCCAAAAGTACAGTCAAGAATTCTCACTGATAACAGTACTGAATTAGTTTCACAAAATTTTCAATTCATGCTTCAAGAATATATATATATTAAGCATATTCACAACTCACTGCTCTATCCAGTGAGCAATGGGATATGTGAGAGGTTTAACTGTAGTCTAATTCAAGTACTTAAATGCCTAGTCCTTGAGAAACCTACCAGTTAGGATGAGGAACTTGCTTCCTCAATCCTTATATATAACAATACTTCCCATAGCACATTACAGATGCCTCCTCCTGATTTTCTCTTAAAAAAGGCACATACACAGGATTCCCATACCTTTCCCCAAAATTGGAAAGATGGAAGTCCTAACTTTAAACTCTTTAAAAGGGAACAATTAGTGGCAAAAAAGGTAATCCATACTGGCCATAGTACCAGCCAAAAGTTTCAAAATAAGTGGGAAGGTCCGTACATACAGTAGTAGAGGCAAATGAAAATCAAGTGACTTATCTTATCCGAAGATCCAATTATCATTTGAATAAACTTGAGACAGTCCACTTTTTGAACTTACAAGGGTGGATCGAGATTCCTACCTACCTAAAAAAAATATTTGTCTAGAAATAAAGAAATTAGAAATCAGTTTTTCAACGAAGAAGATGAAGTTAATAAAGGTGAAAAAGTCAAGATCACTGACAACATTCCTGATGATAACCCATTCTCTGAATCTGATTCTGAGATAAAGGATACCAGTTTAGAAAAGAGATGAAGAAGAATATGATTTTGAAGGTTTTGTTAACTGTAATTCCATGTCTGTGATTGAGTACCTATCTAAAGCTACCAAAACTCTTGGTGGAAATTGAGCAAATTAATTATCACATTTTAGGATCTCAGAACCCATTAACAGGAGTTTCGACTTTAATGTCAAAAAACATCAGCCAGGTAAGTCCTGAACCTATGTTGTCCTCTCCCTATGAGCCAACAACCACTCTGTTCATGGAGCAGCCACAAATAATATCTAGAGAACCTTACATAAATTAACAGTATCCCAACTCGGACTCCAGATACCAATACTAGTGAGACCATATCTTATAATAATTCGCCTTCAATGGATTATCAAGGTTTATATACACATTCCCAAGATTTGTTATCTCAGTCATATTCTTCAGAAAAATTTATCACTATTAGTCATGTTGCGTTGATCTCGCTTTTTTCTTGAGAATAAATCCTAGTTCAGTGGGAATCCATACTTTCAATGATTTCCTGGGAGCATCTTTTTTAAATTCCCTTCACGGTTAAGACATTAAGAATATAGAGACAGTAAGAAGACACATGGGCCTGTCGAGACTGTCCCAGTCAACCAACTAACCAAACATGCTAATGCTTAAGTCAAAAATTACAGTAACTACCAAATCACCAATTTGGCTTAGTCAAAACTAATGATATATATATGATACCCAAACCATCCACATGCATTAATAACTAAGTTATGGTCATGCATGCAGTCTAAAATTAATAACTACTATAACTAAAAACCCGCCAATTTGGCTTCGCTAAATATATTATATGATACCCAACCATCCAATACCTATCCAACCCTTCTTAAAGTTGCAAATCAAGTCACACTCTACAACCTCCTGTGGCAGACCATTCCAGAATTTAACAACCCTATTACTGAATGCATGCTTTCTTATATCAAGATTGCATGCTTTCTTATATCAAGATGGCATGCTTTCTTCTTAATTTTCTTATTATGCCCCCTGGCAAGGTTGGCATTGATTTATGAAGAATTTATTGGTCTTGTATTATCAATAGATGTAAATATTTGTTAGACTTGTATCATGTTCCCTCTGAAGAAATCGCCTTTCTATAGAAAACATTCCTAACTCCTTCAGCCTCCCTCATATCTTAACCTCAAACCATAATCATCCTTGTTGCCCAACGGTGCACTCGCTCTAGCATATCTAAGACTTTCTTTAAATAAGGGGCCCAAACTTGTGTGCAATACTCTATTACTGGCTTAACATAGCTATTATACAGTTTACTTATAACTTCTTTGCTTTTGTAAACAACACTTTGCGATTTATTATGCCAGCATCTTATTAGCTTTATTCTAGCTTCCAAACACTATTAGCTACTTTCAAATACTGCTTATAATACACCTAAATCTTTTTCTTGGTCCACAGACTCAGCCAATCCCCATTCATATTTAGTTAAAACTTTTGTTTTAGTAACCTAGATGGAAACCTTACACATTTTATATTAAAATGATTTTGCCACTTATCTGCCCACCCAAGAGTTTATCAAGATCATTTTGAATCTTTATAATCCTTCACTATTCCTAATTGTGGTGGCCACTTTTGGTATCATCTGCAAACTTTAGAAACCTGGGCATTTAGTCCCTTGATCTAAAATCATTTATATAATTGAGGAACAATAGTGGCCCCAGCACTGAACCCTGTGGACACCCACTCTTCACTATTCCCAATGATGACATATTACCAATTAGTTACACACTGTTTTCTATTTCCCAACCACTCTTTAATCCAACCAATGTACCACTCCACCTTATACACATTGCAATAACTTCTTATACAGCCTTATGTGGGGACCTTATCAAAAGTTTTCGCTAAAGTTCTAAATATACAATATCAACTGGATTTCCTCGGTCAATGCCATCAGTAATGTATTCCATAATTCTAAAAGCTTGTCCGACATGACCCACCATTCTCAGGAATATTTGATCCATTTCATACAATACCTTATCCTCTAAAATTTCGACAATTAGGGACTTTCATTAACTTTTTCAGGAACTTTACAACCAGAGGTGTTAAGCTAACTGGCCTATAATTTCCCAAATATTCCTAACTACCTTTCTTATAAATAGGCACCAACATATCGCCTGGTTTTCCAAGTCATTGGTACTCACAAAAGTTATAGATCGAGCTTAAAAATCAAATACAGTGCCTTTGATATGCCAGCAAAACTAACCACTCTTTCAGAAAAACATATCAAAGCCTGCAGCTTTACTTGGATCAATTTATGATCTAATAAACGTTTAATCACTTTGCATAAAATTCAAATTCTGTAAGTCTATTTGTTACATGCATACAAGAACTATTAGTCTCCAAACTATTATCTAATCTTTCCTCAGTAAACACTGAAGCAAAAAAGGCCTTTGAAGACTCAGCAATTATGGGGACTCCGCTAAAATTATCATCAATTTTTAATTGACCAATTGTCCTATTCTTGATAAATTAAATCTAAAAGCTAAAAACTTTTCAGGTCTTATTTACGATTTCAAGGTTCACACTAAAATTTTGAATTTATTTCCCTGACTTTTCCCTGACATTCCCTGACAAATCTGCAAATTTTCCCTGACCAGCGAGTTCGTTATTTTTTTTTGAGGTGTTATATAAAATATCTATTAATTATTATTGCAGCCGTATTTACTCAGTTCATACATTAAGTTATTGAAAATACTTACTTTAGAAATTGTTCATCATCATGGATTGAATTAAAAAAATATTTTTTTTTTTAGTAATAAGCCTATACCTTACCCATATCCGTCCAAAGCACTCTTTTTTTTCTTATTTTTTCAAAAGAAAGGAAAACAGTTTATTTAAACAAAAAAAAAATAAATTAAAGCTTAAAAAATAGCCTAGGTGAATAGCATCCACTGTAATCACAAAAAGTTCTAAATGGGGAGATTTAGATTAACTTTTCTTCTCAAGCATTGAATTTTTGATTTATAGCGGCTTCTTCGTTAAAGCCTTCAGTTTTAACATCTTTCGCTGCTCTTCAAGTTTATTGATCTGTATGGGATAATATTCTTTTTTCAAAACCTTTTTATTCTCTTCTTTTTCTTTCTGTTTTGACTCTTTGGAGATGTTCTTCATATCTCCTATGGGCAGCTCTTACATTTGTCACATTTTTGAGTGATAGTGAACTTTTATGAATACTTTCTTGAGGATCTGATATAGAATTGTGCACTGGTCTTGAGAAAACAGACTATGTTCTTTCAGATCCTCCACTAAAATTGCTTAATTATAGAAAACCCTCCTTCCACTGTCGCATTTCCATGCGAAATATCAGTCCTAATTTAATTAATTTGCCACAATTCCGCATAACATTTATCCAGTGCTATAGAAGAAAAAAAAAACTCATCAAGTCTCTTAGAAGGACCAATCCACCACCAAAAATATTTTGAATTTGAATTCAAGGGTAGAATGAGCTTCACTGCAAAGTAGAGTATAGTGCTTTTTCTTCCTCAGCAACAGAATCTGTGATTCAGTTATTGGTGTACAATGCCTCTAGCAATAAAACAAATCTTTGTTTTCTCTTTTTGATGAAAAAACTATTATAGATCCAATGATGAGAGCCATGGACAGCTTGTACTTCAGAGGACATCTTTCTAATATATTTTCTGTCATTTTGATTTTGCACAGTCTGGCATTCAAAGTTTTTCATGTAAATCTAATGCAAAAAAGCTTAGTTGTTGGTGTAGCAGGCATTTACTGGACTTAAGAAATCTTCCATAATATTAAGTACGAGACATTGTAAATCTCTGAACAGGAATGAACCAAAATTCAGTTTGACGTCCAACCACTGGTTTGTTAAGTTAAGTTTTTTATTTTTGCTTGAAGTCATGTTTATAAAAAATAATAAATACCTTCAACTGCCACAAAAATCAAAAATCCCTTCGTCAAACCTCAAAAAAAAACACCTCAAAAAGTATAATTCCCTAAAAAGAAAAAGATATAAACAGATAAGTCATAAGTCACAGGCTAAAACACATCCATATACCAATCACCTACAATCGGAAGGATAACTTGAACAACTTCTACGAACAGAATAGGAGAATAATAGGTAATAGTGAACTAAAAATAGAAAGAACAGGATAGAAGTAGATTTATGAATGTCATTCCTCGCCATCCTTTTCATTCACTTATCAAATACTCTCATTACACCAATTATACAGTAAGGAAAAAAAAAATATATCGAAAAATAAAAATTGTCCATGGGTCATTCTTCATATGTTTGGAAATTTTATTAAAATTTCCCTGACTTTTCATGACTTTTTTGGAATTTCCCTGACTTTCAGCATATTTTAAAACGTTTCCCTGACTTTCCCTGACCAATTTTTTTTCCCTGACTTTCCCTGACTTTCCAGAAAGTGTGAACCCTGTCCTTGCTAAATTAATTTCTGCCTCTCTCTTTGCCTTTCTTATTGACTGGTTAAGTTCATTTCTATTTTTCCTATAATTTTCTAAATCATCTTTCCTATTACTACCCTTCAATATTTTAAAACATCTACGCTGTAAGGGCCTGTCAAGACTGTCCAATAGTTTTAAGTATTTTCATTTACAAATAATGCCATGACTTGTTTAATGCAATAATCCTTTTTCCCCTCTATATTAATGACGTCTGTTCTTTAGGCATATTAAAAGTTTTTCAGAAAAGATAAAAGTTTTTTTTTACAGCAAGTTAGTTTTTGTTCTGTTTTTCCCCCATTCTTGTGGAAGTATATATACTCTCTTACGGAATTTCCACTAAGAAATATTAGGAAAAGCATTATGTGAGTTTATACCCAATATGCTTTTATCATGATCACTGTAATACTGAAAAATACTTTAATATGCTTCTCATATTAAAGTATTGCAGTGGTTTATGTTTATTTCCCCCTTATCATAGATGCAACAATTAACATCAACATCAAGCAGTGATATTGCAGACAAGATCCAGAAAGGACTCTTGAGAATACAGACAATAAAAGATAAAACCCTACCTCCAAATAGGGTAGGTGCTCTATGATAATATAAAAGCTCATTACTTATCCTTATTTATGCTAATTCTTCATTTACATATTTATTTATTTTATATTATTTATTTTACTTTTATTTATTATTATTTATTTTTATCACTTTATTTTATGGCAATTCTTCAACATTTTTTTTATATTATTATAACCAAGGAATATAATCGATCTTATATATTCCTCAGGTTTTATCTCGTGGTTCAAATTTTATTTCCGGATTTTATTCCTAAGCTCAATTTTATCCTCGGGCTGAAATTTTATCCTTTGGTCAGACTTTTATTTTGTGATCAACTTTATTATCGGATCTTCATCTCGTTCCCACCTTTTGAGATTCAGATCCTTATCAACACAGAAGCTTTAACCGGATAAGTATTAGAGCATTAATTGGTACTGCATCTCATCCCACATTCATTCATATTACACCCTTGCTCCATTATTTATATTTATGGTGCCACTCTGGATGGTGTTTGCTGATAAATGAAAAGACACCTATATTTATATTTGCTTTGCTTACAGTATTGGAACTGCGATTCCTTGTATATATTTTTTTTACATTTATAATAAACTTAAAAATGCAAATATCTTTCATTGTTCGAGAGAATCCCTAGTGTGCTGAATCGGTTGAACTTGCTTACTAATCCCGCAGAATACAACTGAAATAATTCCCTTAAAGTTTGCTTGACCGTTAGTCATATTAGCCTAATAAATTAGAGTTCCTATCTCCATTCGTACTTCCCTCTCTCTCTTTCACTGATCTCTGAACTCTGTTTCAGTAAATTTAGGTGTGTATGTTTTGGGGAAACTTTTGGGATTTAGCTGTCTTGGGTTTTTTATTGTTAGGCTTCCGAGGGCGCCTTTGTTTTCCCTTAGATTTTAGGAACACGGCGTCTATGCCACCTCTCTCCTTTACATACCCCACCCTTAAATTTTTTGGAGCCCGAACAGGGACCCACGTGTGATTGTTAGCTATCTTAAAACATATTTCGACATACATTATTTTTTTTACAAAGAACATAGCTGTTTTTCTATCTATTCTCCCAGTAACTAACTTTCTCTAACTGATTCAAGCGAACCGGGAAGTGTTCTGTGGAGAGGTTTGACAGTTCAATCGTGAATGCATATCTGGCGCTTCTCTCGAGTCAGCAGATACGCACCCAGATAATTTTAAGGTTATTTACTTTAAAATATCAGTAATAAAAATTCAGACAATTTAACCTTCTCCTAACTTAATTCTAAAATTCTCCCTAATCATTTATCATCATCATCTCATCCCTAAATTTAAGTTATTAATATTTTATTTCATTTATGATTTATAATTAATTAATTAATTAAATTTTTTTTCCTGCTAAATACAGAGTTTTTGTTTGATAAAATTTTTTTTGTGGGATTTAAAGGGATGGCTGATAGAGGGAAGGAATATGAGGGGTTAAGTGGAGTAGATGGAGTGGATTTGTTGGGAGATGAAGGAGCGATGGGGCTTGCAACTGACTTGGTTGCCCAGCGGGTAGACAGTGTCATAGATATGCCACCGCCATCACCCCAACAAATGGAAAGGTTCCTTAAAGAGGAAAAGGAACGTAAAGCTAATAGACCTAGCCCATTGCCGGTTCAGAATCCAGAGATCGAGAAATTTGAAGATACCCCATTAATGGCGTTAGTTTCCACGATCCAAACTGAATTTGCTGAATTACGTGAGCAGCATGAGAAACTACGCCATACCCGAATTGTTTATATAATTTATATAGTATATAATAATATATAATAATATTTATATAGTTTTATGTAATTGTAATTGTTTTTATTATCTAAATATCAGTGTATCTAATCAATTATGAACGTCATATTAAACTGATCCTTAATACATAGACCTTAAATACAAAAATAATGGATATTGAATACCTTTATTTTGGTTATTAGAAAGAATTCTTCATTATTATTTTAATTTTTTTTGTTATTTATTAATATATCTTGAAAGTTAATGAAAAGTTTTATTAAACATATTAAGGTTTGGACCTTGAGTATTGATAAGTTGAAGAACTTGTCCATCTTTGGACATATGAAGGTTTGGACCTGGAATATTAATTTGTTGAAGAAATTTTCCATCTTTGGACATATGAAGGTTTCAATCTTTAATATTGATGAACTTCTCCATCTCTGGACATATTAAGCCATATAATTCATTAGTATATTTATCATTGAAGTAGTATTAGACTGTTGGTGAGGAAAATAAGAACTTGCAAAAATTTCCCATAATGTTCAGATACCTTTAGCTACAGTTTAACTTTTCTTTCGATTTTTACTAAATATTTTATATAAAGACACACTGCGGTTGAAGGTGGTCCTTCAGTTACATATTCGTCTCCACTTGAACATCTTAATTCATTACTTCACAATTTTGAAAAAATTTAAGCGCTTTATTGATCACCACTAATTTTAACTACTACATAAAATAACTCATGAATAATCACCATATAACATGATATCTGTACAATATATGTCACTATTTTGCTTATTCTGTCGGCAATCACCGGGCTTATCTGGATATATATATATTAACTATTCGAAGCAATTTTTGGTGTCCATAAACAAATCTTCGGAGAGAAAAATTATAGATCTTGAAGGCGCCTGCGTTAGAAACTCTTCCCTAGATGTCTAATGAAATTCTCATCAAGTAATGAAAGGAACAGACCAATGACTCGGTATATGATATATACTAAATTGTGGTTCACTTTTGAGCTTATTGTGAACAGTATTATTTGGCTAGCATCAAGTATATGTATAAAACTTATTAAACGCTATATGAAACGTAGCATCAAACATCCTTCTGTATTTTTGTTTAGATTTGCGTGGTATTATGTTTAAACCCCTATCCTAAGTTATAGTGCTAGCATTGATAATGGTACTCTATGTCTCTATCCGCCTTGTATACATAAAATACACTCATTCGTTTATAGCTACTATCCGTTATTAAACGCTGGTGGGCGCTGCGAGGTCACTGGAGAGGGAGCACACGTTGAGTGGTGCTGTTGAGATATCGGCCGAGCGCTCTGGAACGAGGAGAGGCTCTGTAAGAGGGCACTCTGAGAGGTGGCCGTGGGGACCGCGGTGCATCGGGACTGACGCGAGTGGACCTCGTCGGGGACCCGAAGGAGCGCGGAGTGATCCGGGCGCTAGTGGGGCTTGGCGGTCTGGGGTCCGGTGAGAGAGCACTCTTGCAGAGGGGCATAGGGGCCGTACAAGTGGGTCCTCGGTTACGGTATGATATAACATGAACGCTGTACAAATTAATATTTATAGTAACAGCATTACTTGTGAGTATTATCATTCACTTAAATGTTGAACAAAAGAGTGATGATGAATATATATTGGCACAATACAAGAACTAAGTACTCAAATGATGATCAGAGTACCTAATTGGTCTATATATAAATATGTCAGTTATTGGCTGCCAATTTGATGCGTGAATACTTCAGGAAGTCGTTCTTCCAGCCTGTGACATTCTGGTATACATATACTAATACTTCATGAATTCAGTGTTCAGAGAACAATCGCTGAATCTATTAACATGTAAATACAATCAGATATAGATATACTGTTCATAATACTTATATATATATATATAAATATACTCTATACTCACGGGTTGAGTAATTACTGTATATGTTAAAAATGCTCCTACAAATCAATTTTCAAGTATATCCCAAACAGAACATACTAACTAACACCAAACATCAAATAACACAATCATCATCGGAAAGTTACTGGTTCCCGTGAAGATAATCAGTAATAAACATCAAACCTGATATCAGATACAAAATACTCAAATCTCTCTACATGAACTCATTTGTTTATGCATACTATCGACATGAGAATGAATAATAATAGTCATCACCAACACAAAAAACACTCTCCGTGACGATATTTACTGTTAGAATACATGTCTGGACATATTAAATATGGATTGATTATGTTATTAATATAAGTGGGTTGGGTTATTATTGTGCATATTTATAGATAGAAAACGGGCGGGCATGTTACTAGTGTCTGAAATGTAGGTGAATATACATGAACTAACTCGCTCACAAATACTAACAGCCCAATACCGTTTCACTTGTATTCACCGTTTTATGCAAAGGGCTCCACTATGACAGTGAATTAGCTGCAACTCACATAAAAGTAAATATTAACCTAATCAATATGATATAGCAAAACACACTAGTCAAGAAACTCACAGTAACTCTAAGAGTATATACATACACAAGTCTCACGATCTACCTATCGCATGACCTACTGGTACAAAGTAGGAACACTTCTTCTCAAAACAACTGCTGACAATACACTATTCTCTTTTACTATTCCAATGTTTCAACTAGTATGTTTACATTGAACAGATTACACCAATGATTAATTTCTGTGAGATTTTAAACTCGCTAGATCTTCCACGGATAGTGAGCATATCTATGTTGGATAGTGAATTTAATATACAGCCAGAACTAAGATGAAATTGTTGGTCTCTTTTAGCAGTAAATAACATGTGTGGGGTATATATATAATGGTGTTAAACTACTGATTATTGTAGGGATAAGTGGTTACGAGTATGAAAATAATACACTGACACTTTAACATAAGAGTCTATCTAAAACACTCTATTTCGCAACCTCGCCTGCATTAATCAAGAATTTCGCAAAACGTGAATTTATAACCATCTTACACCTGCGCAATTGCTCCCTTTCGAGCAGTGATTCGCAACCTTATTTCTCCTTGTCGGGCCCGTGTGTGTGTGGTGTAGTGAATATGTCATATAGAGATAGAGACATTGGCAGAGAGATATTGGAGAAATCTCTATAAATCTTTGTCAAGGGAAAGTCGATCCGCTCATAGTCTGTATCGCCTTTTCTCCTCATAGTTCAGCCTTTTATGGTTGTATGGTTGACAGCGGATCAGGCATAAGCTGAATAGGTCTGGACCAGTTTGCACCTTCTCTTGTGTGACACAAGTGATTTGCATATAAATATACTCTACACTGAGAACTTCTGCGGTCGAGTGCGAGGAAGGAGAAGAGCACGCGTGGAGAGAATTATGCCAGGTGCTACTAGCTGTGGATAATGAGAGCAGGCGCGTAAGCCCAAGGTTACTCTTTTGGCTTATACTCAATTATATATAGAACAATAATAGTTAAAATTACCCTTTCTTCGAAAAAGGGAATGTGGCACTTGACACACAAGAAAACAGAGATATGCTATATAGTTTCTTTCCCGTGATGTCTCGCACCAGGGAGGCAATGCATGGAAGTGTTTATAAGGCTACAACATTACATGTTACAAATGTCTATGTGGTACTAGAAAGGGAGTTCGCCGAAGGATGCTAAACATCTTTGGAGTGACTTTTAATCATATATATCTCTCATATGCGGGATAAATAACCTTCATTATAACTATGATAATTGTTCCAGGGAACTTGGTTCTATCGTTTTGGTAAAAAATATAGAAGTTGGTCGTGCTAATAAGATTTATAGTTCTTAATTTACCGTTCTATTGTTATAATATCAGTTGTGTCTACGGTATTACATAAGTATTAAAGCGAGATATCACTGAGCCGAAATTATCATGTAATATATACTCTTTGTTGATCGTTTAGTGGAGCTTTTTTCATAGATGTATGTATCATATATCACTAAGTTGCGGGGATTCCTAGGGCGATATAAAACTTCTTATCTCTCATGCATTATCCTGTTCCTCACGGATACTTGTTTTGATCTTTCATCTCACCAGATTCCTCACAGATAGCCGTTACTATTTAACACATCTGATCGATACCGTTCATCATCGTAATGAGATAAATATCCCCTTTGCATATACTATGAGTAACAGTTTGGTACTCACTTATTATACATGTTATTTTAAGTAACTTAAATTACAATGATCCAGAGTTTACCGATGGAAACCCACCATATCCAATAAGATAAAAACAACTACAGTTCCTAATAACCTTATATAAATACACTCAATAGTCATTCTGTTATGAGTAGACCAAAGATAGTCGGTCATTAATTGAAGTTCAAATTTAATATCTCGTATTTGCTCAATTACGGAATCTGCAGAAGCAAGTACACCTATTCTACAATATATAATAAACTCTTGTTACTACTAATATTCAATCAAGACCTAAGTACTCTTTAGTTTTATTAGGTGATAGTGATTATAGTTGGTAGTAGTATAATGCACTCCACTAATCATTACACACGCCTTTGAACTAGCAAACTCATATACCGATACCCAGTTTACTGATTCATTCACGGTCGCTGTCACCGTTTTACTCAATGTGCTACCATATTTCATGATCAAGAAATTGAGCAGCATAATGCAAGATACTTTTGGATCAGAATAATTATATCCTCACGTCCAAGTAAATCACCGTATTCGGCAAAACCGTTGTATATTATATACTTGTTACGAGTATATATAATAAAACAGTAACGTGTAAATACTTCGACATTAATGTATCCTATATAACGATTAATCTGCTAGCCTTAAATAAACGTCCACTATAAATCCGATATCCTCTTCTCATTATCCCTGTGAAACCTGAATCGACATGATATTTATATAATATTGTATGGATAATATAAATACTTTTTCCACTAAGGAAGCGACCGAGTGTTAGGGCTCCAGCCGGCCGCCGGGTCAGTGAGGTCCAGCGCTCTCCGAGACTCCGCGAGCCCGAGCATAGTGTTGAGAAAACAGCCCGCTTTTGCGCCCGCCGGTGCGCGCGTTCCGGGACCTGCGAGTATCGCCAGAACGCGTGCCCGTTGCCGGCCGCGGGTGAACGAGGCCACGGTCGGCGGCCGCCATGTCACGTTCGCCAGATGACAGCATCCCTGGCGCAAGATTTATTTAACGCCGCTTGCCCGGGTGCTCTGAGGTGATGGTCTATGTGGACTCGAGGCACTCACTCGCCAAGTCTCGTCAGCAAAAACTTGTATAATAGAAGACCGTGTGAGAGTCTATCTTATTATTCCGAACGCTTGTAGTCGTGAGTTTAAGAACAAAACTGGCGTGAGAGATGAAACTACATATTACCACTGAAAGATACTTAGCATGATGTCTGATCTGAGTGTGCGAGATTTTTATAGGTCATCCACACACAACTTTTACAAGTTATAGATGGTTATTTTATACACTCATTCGCAATCTACCTGAAAAATATACAGCGCGCAGCCTTTGTGTTAGTTTTACCAGTACCACTATGATACACTGATATGATATAACACCATTCGACATCATATTTTTAGAAGAATGTGCTGAATTTTTTTATCAGTAGCGCTATATACTTATTCGCAAAAATTTTTGCTATCCCCAAAATCAGTAAAAAACTCGTGTATATCGCCAAATTCATACATGTTTCATTAATCCGAGAGATAAGATTATTTATCTCACATAAAATAGTGATTCAACCCCAAACGACTCGATCAGGCATTCTGAGAAGAAATAGACTCAAAGACCGACGCTGAAAGCACTTTGAGATTAATCGCATGAATATTGACTCTGAGGAGTATAAGAAAATCCTAGTCCCTCTCACGACGACTGTTAATTGAGAGGAGCTTCTCTAGGCGTTCGGACCGAATAACTCATACGCCTTTCATTATAAATTGATATCTGCATTAGAAAAAAGTGTCCTTTGACACAATGTTTTTAATTTTGTGTACATTTTGGTATATAATGAACGTGACAGTAAAGCACAACACTAAAAAAGAATCCAAGGGCCTCCTCTCTAAAGGTATATATATATATATATATATGATCTATATACTATATCCGACTTGGCTATGACCTAGGGGTGCGTAATTACTCTACTACAGAAATCAATCAAGAGAATCGTACAGACCTAAATAGTACTGTATTTACATATCTATGACCTTTAAATGGTGCTTATACAGAGGAATAATACAGTGAGTCCATATAGTTAACGGAGCTAACGGCTTTTATACGATGAGGTATATTACGTTATAAAAGTCTAGTATATTAGATAGAATACTGATTTCTTCGTAGGAGTCAATGTTTCATACATATTTACTGATATCAATTAATGTCCATTCTAGATATTATATTCATGAAAATATATAATAGTCTATATGTCGATGTGTCGATTAATATAGTATATTACGCATGACATAGGATGAAGATACTGATTATGAATATTTACGTAATTTTTGAAATATCGTCCACATTTCCAGGTACTAATCGCAATTTGATAAAGTAAGCCCTATAACCGATGCACTTTCCCGCTGTCACACCATATATATAGATCTAAACCTGCTCTCTATCCAGACCTCATGATCACTTACTTAGTCAATTCATTCGGTATAGATAATTTCTATCCCTGATTATAGGGATTATTTACTGTATGGTCTGATAGGTTGGCGTGAAGGTGGTTTGATTACTTATATCTACTGTATATTCATATAGATGTCACTTATTTCTCAATATTCATTTACTCTGATATTCTACCTGTATATGATCATTACATTATAGAACTTTAGGAAATCACTAATTTTAACATAAATGAACACAAAGCATCCTCAAAATATCAGGTTATACATAGGCGCAGACACATCCAGAAAAACTTTTAACCTCCGACTTAGTACCTTTCCAAACTATCCTACTGGACAAATTTAGTACCCATAATTTTACGGTAGGTTCTTTGACTGTTTTTGCGAGCCTTTTTCTCATCAAGATAATTACCAGAATAATTTTGAATCAGTACATGAGTGAGCATTCGGAAAATTATTTTGGAAATTAATTTTATTTGAAGATTAAACGGCAGTTATGTTTATATGGAGGCCACTTTTCAAGCAGCGTTTGCTGTTTAAAGTGCCTAGGAGGTGTCCATTACAATTATCTGATGCCGATAAACTCAGATGATTGTTTGTCTTAAGCCCACCGTATATCTGTAATATACGTTTTATTATCAGAAAAATTGAAAACAGAATAGTTGTAGTAACCAACCAGAAATCAGAAAAGTAGTAGTGAAAACAGCAAGAGATTAAACTGAAGAGATTAAACTGGAAAGAAATAGCTTTGCAACTAAACTACCTGAAAAGAAAAAGTGCATTTCTGACCTGTTGCCGCCTTGCACCTAGCCCTAGAGGCAAGCCTTCTCTCCTCTCTGTCTCTCACGATCCTTCTTCTCTGCTTTCCTTTTCTCTCTGTTTTTTCTCTTGCATATGCTGTTCCTCTTATTTGTTACTGTATTTCCTTCTTTTAATGTCTCGGAATTCTTTTCCGATTCGTCCGAGTTGAACGCATGAAATAGAAATTTTAATATTCGCATAAATTGATTTGAATGTTAAAATAGAATAAGAGAGAGAGAAAATGAATATATAAATAAATTGAGGAGTAACCGCCAAATTGTTATATTTTGTATGATCGAGAGCTAGCTACAAATAACGAAAACCATTTTTTGAACCTTTATTTAGCGCTTTTTGTTTGTTCTATATTCTTAACTACTAGATTAAATATCGAGCAATATTAACATGTTTCTATATAACAGCGCCAGGTAATTGTTAATTTATATCTACAGCGATATCTTACTAAGATTAATACCTTACCTTTCTTCTAGCTTCTATCGTGTGGATTATTTGATTTTGCCTCTCGGTAAACATTTTTAATGAGTTTATAAATATTGACAGTAACTCCCGCGTTGAAACCCATGGAGTTTTTTATCTACTTGAGATATTTTGAGCCGGTGAGCCGACTAAGTGAGGGCCGAGGGGACTGTGTGAGAGTGGTCTCGGCATAAATAAGACAGCGGCCTGGGGTTTGCCCGGGTCTTTGTGGCCTGGGGTGCTTTTGTGCGTGGTGATTCTAGGGGTCTTAGTGGGTCTCTATGAGGGGCTCGTCTGAGGCTCACAGGAGGTCCGTGTGCGCGCAGCAAAGTGGGGTCTGGAGAAAAGAGAGTGTGGCCTTGAGGGTGTGCACACTCACTAGAGGCCGGCTTGGTGCTCAGGCTCACTGGAGGACCGTAACGATCTCAGCAATACTCATCTAAAGTTTACATTATATTACCATATTTATAATATGAACTTAGAATTAAGGTGGTGATATAAAAATTCTCAATATAGTGGTGATTTTATCATATTTTTTATGAATTAGTACATGATGTATTAGTAATACTATATAAGTAGATTTCTATGAGAAATTTAACAAAAAGTAAACTAAGCAACATGACTATTATTATTTAATCTATTTTCATTATATTTTTTTTTATTATTCATTTTTATAGCTTATATATTTATTTTTATGTTTCATAAATTTACCAAGTCCTTATAGATTAATGTCTATTTGCATTGCGTATATAGATATTCAAGTGAATCATTATTCTGTGATTATATATATTCTTTGTCTCACTCTATCTTTAGAACTCAAATACAAAATAATAAATATACTATTGCTACAATGTTATTCACTATCATTATGGCTTAGGTTAGTATATAAAATATGTTAAATTTATATGGTAGCAAGAAGTAAATTTATTGATATAAACATATAAACATACTGATTATCGCATATGTTACTTAAAGTCAAACTCAATATTCCTACATATCCTCAGCTCTTGTGAATATGTGAAAGATATAGCCACTTACTTTACTTATTACGTTGGATCTAGCACTACTAGTGGTGGATCTCTTCATAACAGAATAAATAACGATTCTTATTGAAGGAGGTAATATATATTACATAACTTTCTAAACATCTTAACTCATTTATGATTGTTAGTATCTAGACTATTGTTTCTAGTCCGATATTAGTACTGAACGAGTAAGAAATACTATTAGATGTAATCGTCGTACATTTATCTTAATTATCTTACTGATTTATGGGCTCTTACATACACTTTACTGGCAAATAGAATAAAACCTATTCATTAAACGGCAATTATCGAAACAACCACTGTTTTCGAGCTCATAGGTACCTAGAATATAATACCAGTACCAATGTAAATTACGTTTACCTGTAATATATGGACCCAGAATTTATCACAAATTAGCTGTATAAGAAAGAATACCTCAGAGTCGCGTCGTGTGCTTCATTTATAGTAATCTATCCATACCTATCTCAGATAATATATAGATTTACATAAAAATATACATATATATATATACTCACAGTAATATAAAATAAAAAAAAAATAAGTACTTATAGAGCTAATTGTGGAGCCAGTCAATGCACAGCACCCTGTTTTAGTGCCGTGACAACTCATTTTCTCTAAAAGATAGGATGACTCTGAGAACCGTGAATTACCTTTATAGTCCTACTCAGATATCTGAGAGTCTGGTGATTCCATAAATAGCCTTTACTCGGAGGCAGCTGAATTTTCAGAGCAGACTTTGTGCTATATAGGTCGTGAGCCCCTCAATATTTTAATGGTGTGGCATCAAGATAAATTATGTTATGAGTAAGCGTTGCAAAACATCCTCTTACAGATCCTGCATCA
>JABUQX010086107.1:2500-39407 GCA_015478945.1 Trachelipus rathkii | reverse complement strand
TAAGATCTCAGGAAAGTATTCATAAAGTTCCTATCACTCAAAAATGTTGACAAAATTGTTAAGGAGCGCTTGCCCATAGGAGAATGAAAGAAAGCATCTAAAGAGTCAAAACAGAAGAAAAAGAAGACGAAGCGAATAAAAAGGTTGAAAAATAGAATATTATTCCCATACAGTCCAATAAACTTGAGGCAGGAGATAAGATGTTTAAACTGGAAGGCATTTAACAGGAAGAAGCCGCTATAAATCAAAAATTCAATGCTTGAGAAGAAAAAGAGTTAATCTAAATCTCCCATTTAGAACTTTTGTGATTACAGTGACGTTATTCACCTGGCTATTAATGTAAGCTTTTAATTTATTCTTTTTGTTTAATAAAACTGTTTTCTTTTGAAAAAATAAAAAAAAGGAGTGCTATTGGACGGCTATGGGTAAGGTATAGGGTTATTACTAAAAAAAAAAAATATTTTTTTAAATTCATCATGATGATGAACATATGTCCTCTTAAAAGAAAGTTTTCAAATAAACTTAATGTATGAACTGAGTAAATAGGCTGCAATAATAATTAATAGATATTATACACCAAAAATAACGAACACGATTGTTCAGGGAAAATTTGCAGATTTGGTCAGGGAAAAGTCAGGGAAAGTCAGGGAAATCAAAATTCAAATTTAGTTTGAGAACCCTAAGGAATAGTAATAAAAACCTGAAAAAGTTTTTTAGCTTTGATAAATCTAAAAGTAAGAATAGAGAAAAATCAAATTAAATGATGAAAAATTTAGCGAGTTCAGATTAAGGAGTTGGTCAACATTTCAATGCTTATTTTGCTTCAGCGTTTACTGGGAAAAGATTAGATAATAGTTTGAACTAATAGGTTACGTATGCATGTAACAATAGACTTACAGAATTTGAATTTTCGATTAAAGATATTAAACGTTTATTAGATCATATTGATCAAGTAAGGCTGCAGGGCTCTATGGGATATATGGAGAATTGCTGAAAGAGGTTTCAGTGACCAGTATTACAAAAGGCACTGTTTTTATATTTGGATTTTTAAGCGATCTATTAACTTTTGGTGAGGTACCGATGACTGGGGAAACAGATATGTTGTGCCTATGTTAAGAAAGGTAGTAAGGAAGATTTGGGGAAAATTTGGAAGAGCTGCAATAATTCATGCGCTTGTAAAGTTCTGGAAAAGTATTAATGAAAGGTCATGTATAGAGAAATATTTAGAGGATAGGTATGGTATGACTCCCAGCACGTTTCAGAAAGGCTAGGTCATGTCAGACAAGCTATTTAGAATTATGGAATACATACTGGACTGCATGACAGAGGAGATCCAGTAGATATTGTATATTTAGACTTTAGCAAAGCTTTTGATAATGTTACCCACAATAAGGCTGATGAAGAAGTTTATTGCAATGTGGTATAGGTGGAGTGTACATGGTTGGATTAAAGAGTGGTGGGAAATTAGAAAACCAGTGTGTTACAACTAAATGGCATAATCATCATGGGAATAGTTGAAAGAGTGATGTCCCACAGGGTTCAGTGCTGGGGCCACTATTGTTTCCCATATAATATATTAATGATTTAGATCAGGGACTAATGCAAGGTTTCTAAGTTTGCACATATGATGATACCAAGTGGCCACCACAGTTTCTCAATAGTGAAGATTATATAAAGCGATATATGATATCTTGATAAACATTTTGGGTGGGCAGATAAGTGGCAAAATGAATTTTAATAGTAAAATGGGTAAGGTTCTTCACCTAGGTTACTCAAATAAAAGTTTTAACTTAGACTATGAAGGGGAATTGGCTTGAGTCTGTGGACAAGAAAAAATTAGGTGTGATTATAAGCAGTAATTGAAGTAGCTAATCAGTGGTTTGGAGCTAGAAATAAAGCTAATTAAAGATTGCTGGGCATAATAAATCGCATGTTGTTTTACAAGAGCAAAGAAGTTTTAAGTAAACTGTATATTATAATAGCTATGTTAAGCCAGTAATAGAGTATTGCACACAAGTTGGGCCCCTTATTTAAAGGAAAGTCTTAGATATGCTAGAGCGATGGCAACGTAGGGCAACAAGGATGATTTCTGGGTTTGATGTTAAGAGCTATGAGGAGAGGTGAAGGAGTTAGGAAATGTTTTCTGTAGAAAGAGGCGATTTCTCAGAGGGGACTGATACAATTACTACAAATAGTTACATCTATTATATTACAGGGACCAATAAATTTTTCATAGTAGAGCAATGCCAGGTGACCAGGGGATAATAAGAAAATTAGAAGAAAGCATGCCATCTTGACTATAGAAAGCATGCAATCTTGAATAAGGAAGCATGCGATTCAGTAATAGGGTTGTTTAAATTTTGCATGAATGGTCATGCCAAGGAGGTTGCTTAGAGTGTGACTTATTGCAACATTTAAGAAGGCTTGGATAGGTATTATGGGATGGGGTGGTATCATATATATATTTAGACGAAGCAAATTGGCGGGTTTTTATATATAGTAGTATTAATTTTAGACTGCGATGTGTGACCATACTTAGTTATTAATGCATGTGGATGGTTTGGGTATCATATATATATCATTGTTTGACTAAGCCAAATTGGTGGATTTGTAGTTACTGTAATTTGACAAGCCCTAGGGTGCTTTGTGGACTTGCATTAGCATGTTTGGTTAGTTGGTTGACTGGGACAGTCTCGATAGACCCAATGTGTCTTCTTACTGTTCTCTAATTTCAATGTCTTAACCGTGAAGGGAATTTAAAAAAGATGCTCCCAGGAAATCATTGAAAGTATGGATTCCCACTGAACTAGGATTTATTCTCAAGAAAAAAGCGAGATCAACGCAACATGACTAATAGTGATAAATTTTTCTGAAGAATATGACTGAGATAACAAATCTTGGGAATGTGTATATAAACCTTGATAATCCATTGAAGGCGAATTATTATAAGATATGGTCTCACTAGTATTGGTATCTGGAGTCCGAGTTGGGATACTGTTAATTTATGTAAGGTTCTCTAGATATTATTTGTGGCTGCTCCATGAACAGAGTGGTTGTTGGCTCATAGGGAGAGGACAACATAGGTTCAGGACTTACCTGGCTGATGTTTTTTGACATTAAAGTCGAAACTCCTGTTAATGGGTTCTGAGATCCTAAAATGTGATAATTAATTTGCTCAATTTCCACCAAGAGTTTTGGTAGCTTTAGATAGGTACTCAATCACAGACATGGAATTACAGTTAACAAAACCTTCAAAATCATATTCTTCTTCATCTCTTTTCTAAACTGGTATCCTTTATCTCAGAATCAGATTCAGAGAATGGGTTATCATCAGGAATGTTGTCAGTGATCTTGACTTTTTCACCTTTATTAACTTCATCTTCTTCGTTGAAAAACTGATTTCTAATTTCTTTATTTCTAGACAAATATTTTTTTTAGGTAGGTAGGAATCTCGATCCACCCTTGTAAGTTCAAAAAGTGGACTGTCTCAAGTTTATTCAAATGATAATTGGATCTTCGGATAAGATAAGTCACTTGATTTTCATTTGCCTCTACTACTGTATGTACGGACCTTCCCACTTATTTTGAAACTTTTGGCTGGTACTATGGCCAGTATGGATTACCTTTTTTGCCACTATTTTTGGTTGGTTTATTATGGGTTTAATCGATATATACGAATTTGGGTTGATATGTTAGTGATTATTAATGCAATTATTTTAAATGATAAGGAAATGAGATAAAGAGTATAAATAGAATTCAATGAGGAAGTGATTGTATATATATAAGGCATTAGAAGCAAGTTTCCTCACCTAACTGGTAGGTTTCTCAAGGACTAGGCATTTAAGTACTTGAATTAGACTACAGTTAAACCTCTCACATATCCCATTGCTCACTGGATAGAGCAGTGAGTTGTGAATATGCTTAATATATATATATTCTTGAAGCATGAATTGAAAATTTTGTGAAACTAATTCAGTACTGTTATCAGTGAGAATTCTTGACTGTACTTTTGGAAGAAATGGAAGCATCTGGTGCTTCAACTTCTGAGAAACTGTTTGACTGGTTTTATTTGACAATGGAACCATGGAAACCCATTTCAAAAAATGGTCTATGAACTCCATGCAATTCTTATTACCTGCAATGGTTTTTGGAAACTGAAGCAAATCCATTACACATAGATCAAATGGGTGATTAGCTTATATTTTTAGCATTGAAGAGGTGATCAGAGAAGAATTAAGTTTTTTGTTTTTGGCAAGAAAGGCAACAACGTAGGTACTATGTCCCAGATGACCTGGTTAACATTAGGGTGCCAAAAGTATTTATATACAGGTTGAAGTTTATTACGTCCGATATGGGCGCATGTGATATGAAGATTCAGAATGATATGAATAAGAAAATCAAATGAAATTACATATAGCCTTTCCCCTGCCCTTACTTGATAATATAACATCCCATCTTCGAGTGCCAGTCGCGACTTATACAGTTTATATTTATTTAGTTTTGACCAGAGCCTACTATTGTTAAAATCTAATACTGCTTTCATAACCAAATTCAATTCTTGGTCCCTGGCCTGATTCTCTAATATGTCACATTTATTGATATTTAAATCAGATATAACATGTTCATAAATTACATTAATTGTGTATATCTGTGGCTGTATTTCGCTTCTGTGGTTGATACTGGTGGCAATTACTTTTAATTTGTTGCTCTCACAACGAACTAATTCTCTTTGAGTTAAATCAGGTAATAGTTCATTTTCTATCAATGAACAAGTGCCTAGTATAAGTGCATGTTCAATATATTCCTGAGGGACTATGAAAAATGGTGTTGGTTTGGTTATGAACCCATCCTGAAAATGTAATCGGAAATCTAAGTAAAATTCTATGGGGATCCTTGCGCTCTTGCCAAACCCACTGATAGCCCTAATCTGAACATGAGAAACAACTGCTGAACTAATTAAACTAACACCCACCCCACTATCGACCAAGCAATCATACGTGGTGGGGGTGTCTTTATCTAGGGCCGCACAAACTATTAGTGGATCTACATCGGCCTGGCATAAGTTTATATTCACGATCATGTTATCATCAAGATTCTCTGTGTTGATATCAACATTGTTTTGTGAATAATCTTTAGTGTTTGATGTATTATGAACCAAGGTTTCACCACGATCATTTGGTTGTATCTTGAGACTCTCCACAAGTTGTCATAAGCTTGTGGAGGAAATCAGTTTAACTGATTTACACTGTGTTCATCTTCACCCTGGCATTGTCAGTCATAGTGTGATTTTTTACACCAGATGCAGTTTTCTATGTAATTCTGTCTAGGGTGAACACTGGTCTGATCATCAGGACGTAGCCATGTTTCCTCTGTGTTAACGGTCAGATAATAAGTATTTTTGAGCAGCAGAAGCCTGCCTAGGGGAAATACATGTTTGTGGATCAGACTTCTGGCTTGTGTTGTGCGGAGGTGTTTGATTAGGACAATTTATGCCAGCATGAGGGCCTTTGCGAAAAGGACAACTCATGCAAGTATTCTTAGTAAATTGTGTAGGGGATCTAGTAAATCTACACTCGCTTCTCACATGCCCCTTTCGGCAATGCTACACCCCCCCCCCCAAATATTTAAAACATTCAGGCATGATATGTCCATCTTAATCACAACAATCACAGTGTGTGTTATCTTCATCAGGGAGATTAGGGGAATTCTCATTGAAAGGACGCTGTGTCAGAATGTTGTTTGTGTTATTCCGGTTGCTATAAGGTGGATATACTTCAAGACCAATCTGTGTTACTGGGTGTGCTGTGCTGTTTTGTGTTTGATTCTACTTTACTTTTATTCTGATTATACTGAGAGGTGTTATTTTTAGCACTATCTTTCAAAACTTGTGCCCAACTTGGTTGGACAGCGTCAATTCTAATAGTCTGATCAAGGTCTGTCTTAGTCCGATTAAAATCTTGAGGGGATCATGAGATACTGGTCTTTCGTTCCGAGTCCTTCTCTCTTTGTAATTTCAAGCATACGAGTCTGCAAAATTTACTATTTTCTCCCATGAAACCCGAATTGATGAATCTGTTTCTTGTTGAATCAAGTATTCACGTAATTTCTTTTCTACATATGGTGGAAGGATGATTAGGAAAGTGTTCCTGAGGGAATCATGCTTGCACATGTCAATGCCATGATAGGCCTTCCCAGCGAGTTATTCAAGTCTCGCCCACCGCCAGACGCCACCAAACACGCCCAACACCAGCAACAATGCGAACAATCGCAGTTACACTTTCCCCTTGCATTCCTAGATAATCAGAAAAATAGGCCACGCTCATGTAACTTAGCACTCAAATCATTTTCTCTTCACTTTTCCTACAACCTACTCTCACCGAAATACCCCATCAACCCACCCTCCATTCAGTCAGGGGATTTCTTGAAACTGATAGTGTCACATTTCTAATCACCCTTCTTAGTATAACTACAGCGGCTCGCAATGATAGCGAATATAATCCCTCCAATTGTCAAAACCAACCACTCTCAGCCACCTGGAATTAAGACCAGAACACACACCCGGTCAATTATAAACATCACCAGGACAACGGTCTCAAAATTCGGGACACAAAGTATTTATATTAGCATTCTGAGCGTCATGCAATCCCCCGTATCTTGTACTTCCAGGACTTGAGTACCCTTCTCTCCTCCTCCCTATGCTCCCACAACGAGTACACACGAATCCTGCCACATTCTGCTACCCGGTTCGATCTAAACAACAACAAAAAAGTTTGCGGACAACCTTCTTGAAAATTACCGCGCAAGCCACCACACTCTGCCCCAGGGACGCTATGCTCTCGTCTCCTCAACCTCGATCTCCCGAAACCCTCCGCCCTACAGCAAGGTATGGGGGTGACCCAGTACCCTAGACCATCCCCCCCACTTCCGTGCATTGGCAGCGGCACGCGTACAAACCTGGGTCTCGCCATAACTCTCCTTGCGAACCCACAGGGATCTATGCAACTCAAGTCCGCAAGATCCCTGTCGTCTCTCCCAGTTCCACGTCGTTCGCTCCCCCCCCACCCCCACCTTTACTAGTTACGCCTCGCACTACACCACCAATACCAACCCCCCACTATACCTCCACCGTCCTCTCTTCACCAAACTCGTTTACCGTCACCTCACCCACGCCTGATTCCGCACACCTCTCCAGCGGTCCTACCTCCATTCTTCCTTCCCGTACCAAAACTCACTCGGACGCCTCTCGGCCCCCGCTCGCCTCACTTTTTTTCGCAGCACCTCTCTCCTCATCATCCTCTCTCGCCCTGGCGTTCACTGTTATACCCCTGCTCACACAGCCTCCCAACCCAACCCAACATCATTTCCGTCTTTGCTCAGCCCTCTACTCCTGGCTCCGCCGTAACTCGGGCAACTGGAAGCCAAAACTGTCCCCTCTCGACCACCCGAGTGGCACCGCCACCACTTTCACTCCACCTTCAATAGACGCCCGGTCAACACTTTTACAGCTCCACTACTCCCCTCACCTATTCCGGTATTCTCATACCAAACCACATTCTCTAGACGCAGCTGCAACCTTTCGTTAGGCGCATTATCTTACAGGTACCCATCTCTGGCCCTTCTCCTGCTTTCTTTCTCTCTTTCTCGCCAGACCAACAACTACACTCATCCCCTCCTCTCCTCCACCCCCCACTGAAACACCATCGGCATCCGAAACACTTTGTTAAACAATCCGCACGCACCACCACTTTCCCATTTTCAGTAGCGCTGATCTATTCACAACGAACGCGACAATAACTTTACCCACAGACTATACCAAACTCCTCCTCGCACCCTCGTGATCCCGATACATACAAAGCTCCACTGGTCTTAACTCTAAATCTTCTCTTGCAGTTCTCGGTAAATATCTTTCCCCAACCCAACAAATTCTCAGCCCGCGCGCCTCACCCAAAAATCAATTTTCTCGGCCAAATCCCGGTAAACTTGAATATATACTCTGCATCGCGCCGGTCAAGTTGCTAAAACCAATTCTGAAATTCTTCACACCGATACCCCCCCCCCTCTACTCCCACCCCCATAGTGCGCTCATATCAACCCTGCCAGTATGACCTTTATCCAAGGACCTGTTCGCTCCCTGTCTTTAGCAAACTCCACGCATCCTCCCACAACATCGCCAAAAAGAAACCCTTCTTTATTCTTTTTAAACGCTCTCCCGCGCCTCCTCAAGATAAGACAATACATAGCGCCCTACTAAGCTAACTTAAGCTCACCCTCACGATTGTTACACCGCTGCTGTAAACTATCTCTTATCTCAATCTCATATAGACATCTACCTAGCCAAAATTTCTTCTGTCCCCCACCACCATAATCTCTTCTTTCTTTCTTCAAATTCTTTATTTAGCCACATAAAACACATCGAAAACTACAAATTATCCAATTTGCGACACCAAATCTCCCACGTATTGGCCGCACACCAAATCCGTTCATTCAAACATCATAACCACGACTCTGCTGTCTTATTCCCCTCCACTCCCAACTACCTCACCCCTACTACATTCCATGTCCTAACCCAGTTCTCACCACCCTTCTACCCTCTCCTTACAAATCCTTAATCCAAACTTCAGGTTTGCGCTACCCACCCCACGACCCGCTAATCCACACCTATTTAATGTAACAGCGCGACGATTAATCTAGTCACTGCAAGCTACAGATGTTTGCATCAACGTTTGCTCTCGCTGCTACGTCGCCGCTCCCTTACCCACTAGTTTTGATTGTAACATAAAAAAGCTTTGTTCTAAGCGTCATAAATTTTAAAACCTGTCTATTGTGCTGTCGCTCACGCTTTCACCTTGTCCCCCTAATACCCCTACCTCCCCACTACCATAAGCGTTCAGCTACCCCTATCCTCCTTACCCTTATAACACCATAACCCCCTACCCCATACCCCTACCACCCCCCACCGACTACCCTATACCCCTACTCATAACCTATATACCCGCTACCGCCTCATCTACCTAACCTCTCACCCAATCATATACATATCCGATCAACCCTCCCCCCCCCCTCGACCGATCCAAGATATAATAAATAATATTAATATCTATACTATATATATAACTACCTATATATACATACTATATATACTACGCGGTCCTCCCTCCCCACCACCCCACACTATAAACTGTGTACCACGCTCCCTCACCCTACACCACTATCGTACCTCACTCCGCGCCCTCCACTAATACCTCCACCTACAGCCTAACCTACGAAAAATCAGAACAACCAAATATAATACCTATCAAAATAGCCTATAGTGAGTGTTCGTAAAACAATATAAACGCAGCACAAACCAAAACAACTACTACATCATTAAATATAATAAGATATAACCGATCATAAATAATATATATATATATATAACTATACACGCACACTACGCGCCCTACTATCGATAATACAACCAGTAACCGATAAAAATGGAGGCCGCAACCCCTCGGTCACACAACTGGCCAATTCTTTTTGTAAATACTTATAATCTTGGAAAAATCGAAATTTTAACGTAAAAAAAATTTACTAATTAGTTTTTTCTCACATGTGGAGTTTTCCTTAATGTTATAGATAATGAACAATAATAAAAATATCCAGAACAATAAATTAGAAGACTTCAAAATTTTTTCATATTAGTAACATACTTCCCAATATTACAAAAAATTGAATTCTCACAACGGGAAAAACAGGTGCAAGTGGCGTTCATTGTATGGGCCATGGTACGAGCCACTCCCAAAACAAAGGAAAGATGTTACAGTTTCCCAATCGAGGAAATTCTGGCAAGTTGGCTAATTAAACCTTATTACATTTGGCGAATGTTTTATCAATTTCGATTATTTTATATGCTTAAATTACATACTAATAAACTGCTAACACATAAACCACACCACTACCAGCATTTAGAAAAATTGTAATAATGAGAGAAATTATAAAAAATAATATATATTGATAAAAATAGTTTATTATTAAAAAGAAATAAAGGCGCACAATTAATAATTAGACGAATCTAGCATAGAGGTTACAAGACAAGGAAAAACATGCTACACTAGGTATGCGTAAATGTGTAGAGCATATGTGTGTGCTATATGCGAATACGTATCGTGTGAATATGTTAAGATATGTGTGTGTTTGTTTTGTGGGTATTGATAGAAATAATTAGTGGTTAGGTATTTGAGAGATGATGTGCAAAGTAGAAAACCTTTAATGAACAAAAGGAGAAAAATAGAAAATTTATGTAAATAGGTTTTAAAATGATCTTAAAAAAAAGAAAATAAAATTACATGTACAAAAGAATGAGAAAAATAATACTATGTATCTAATTTATTTCTTCGTAAACAGCCTCTTTCACACGAAGAAAATACGAATCTCAAGGATAATACTGGGAAATAAAAAATCCTGAAACAAGTGCGAAACACTACTATGACGTACCCAAAACACTCCAATATGAACACGGCGTAAACACGCAACAGCAGTTCACTTGACATTCTGGATTCGTTTAGATAAGACTAGTTCTCTGAGTTCTGCGTGACTTGATAATCAACTTCTTTCTTGTTTGTATTGTATAATTGGTTATATTTATGTTTTTATATACGACTTGCACTTCTGTTCTGGAACGAAGCCATTCGACAGTGATTTTCTCTTGAATCTGTGATCATTTTGAGACTTAGCTTTCAAACAAGTTTAGGAACAGTTGTTCAACGATTATACTTGTAAACATTATTTTAATTATGAGACTATTTTTGGAGTGTATTCTGGACCACATACTAATTCACTATATATATAATATAAATCCGACATATTTGACGATGTACACTTAAGACAACCGGTACACCATTATCTATTTTCTGCAAATCAACCATCATTACTTGGATCAAATTCTCTTTACTTTAGATATTACGCACTGCGACCATTTTCGCCTATGTTGGAACATTCTAACCTATTGGCTATTGCTTGGGTCAATATAATCGCGAATGTATAGCACTGGACCTTTTCTCCAATTAGGAAAACTTTAAAGCGACTCAATTATTTCGGCGCTTATTAACGCGAAATCCCGCTGCGCGCCATGCTTCGAATTTGATGAACAATCAACGGGCGGCTGCTATCACCGTGGCCATGCCTGGCTCTGAGCAATGAAACGTCATCATTTTAGGCGTTACATTCTCGTGATCGATTTATTAATCTTATTTGGAACTCCTCTAGCACGTGCACACCAATTAACTGAGCATATTACTTGTGCAAACACCGCAATATACTATATGGTAATGTAAAGTTTAGAGGGTATCACCACTGGTAATAATAGCTATCCCAATTGCTCAAGTATTCGTGATCAGCTTTTGAATTTTGGTTCACGAAATGGGCTAAGTCAGTTAAAATAATGTTCTTGAAGTTAATATTATTGATATTTTCTGGAAAATAAACCGTTGTTTAACGAGAACCTTAAATTAAAGAAAAGACGCCTTGAGATCATCATAGATTCAAACCAATAAAAGACCATTTGACACTATCTTAGTCAAAAGCAAGTGTTGTATATTTCCTAACAAAGACAACATATTTTAATTGTTGTAAGTTTCGTATGACAATTAAGAAAAGGAAAAAGCTGTTTAATTTTACGAGTTTAGCTTGATCATTGAAATATTAATATATATTTATAGCGTTATTCAGGGCTAGTTCACTGATGGGATTCAGGAAAAGACAATAGTACCATATATTAAAATAATATGCAAATTTGAAACTGGCCCCGGTTTTGACGCCATTTTGGATTTCACCGGTGGACGCCATTTTGAAGTCATTGACCGACGCCATTTTGAAAATTAACTGACCATTGACTGGGACAGTTAATAATAACGATTTATTACAAAGGAATTGAGCAGTGTATCATTGGTTCTGAGGACAAGTGAATATGAAGTAGACATAATTGAACATAACACCAAGCTTAATTTTGGTATTAATAGTACATAGACTGGTTAAAACATGTTGAGTTCATGCTGACATTTTTGGACTCGTTCAATGCTATGATAAAGTGATAAGTTGACGCGTTTTTAAACTACTTTACGAAAAGTAATGACATTAAGATGACTTTGAACAATGACGTCATATCAGGATGAATCGCTCATCCTCTGCGTGCGATTATGACTCACTTTGACTCACCATGACTCCCGAGTGCACCCGTTATATGCAAGCACAGACATAGATTACGGGAATGCTTTTGCAATGTAATTTTTTTTATGTCATTAAAATTCATCGGAAGGAGTTTCATTGAATGAGCAATGATTAATGATCTTGGTATACAGGGATATTAAACCAATCATCGTAACTTACGTCAATTACATATGGATATAATTCATACAACATTGGACGTTGGAACTTAATGACTGCTTAGCCAACCTGATTTGACATTAGGACGAACTTACTATTGATTTTGCGCGGAACCAACCTTTTTCCTAACCTGGACTTTCTTAAATTGTCTTGAGTAATTAGAGCATTTAAGTTGGCTTGAAAGTTGAACACATTTATCAGTCAAGCTACTTTGAAACATCATACAATATTTTAAACCTGAATATCGAATAAGGCTAGCGTGCATTCAAGATTAAATATTCATTTACAATATTATCATTTTATAATTAATCGATTTATGTTTCCGTTGCATTTCGCTACGTAACTATTGAACAAACGACTGTTGAGAAACTCTACCTCTCCTAAACACCTCCCCTTGATTCCAATGTATTTCAGCTTGCGGCCTCTCTCTCACCTCCGCCCTCACTCGCTCTCTATTATCTGGAAATTTGTGCATATGTATTAATTCTCAAAGTCTTATACTGAGATTAGACTTCCTAAGATTTATTGAACGTGCATCAGATTTGACATTTCGGAAAAACATTATGAAACTACTTTTGAAAATTAACTTAAGGTAGATTGATTGTACTTGCATTTACCACAGAGTAACCATAAATAGAAGGATTTTTATAAACACCATTTCGAGATTTCTAGTTTATTAGCGGCTTGGTTTTGATTAACGTATACAGAAGTGTATTGGTTAATACATATTAATTAAGATTTATTTGCAAGTCTACACCGAGGTTCAACCCTTGGGACGAAAGCAAATCCTCCTGATAGCACAATACTACGACGAACTCATACTTATACTAGACTAGGGGGTAATAGACAAGATAGCAGCAAATTTAATACACATCATGTGTTCTTAATCTAAAATAAGATCGATAATAAAGTTTTCAAGAAATTTATAGACACCAACGGCATTGTTCAGTTTAGTTATACATATACCACTATCACGAATCGAATAGGCTTATTAGATATCTTAGGTCGGGGTAGCGTAATTCAAACTATACTCCTGCCGCCCACGATACTACCAACACATACATAAATTTTCATATGAGAGACCCAGTTGCCCAGACAAACAACTAACATCATGCGACACCCATCTTCGGACTGACACTAAAAAACCCAGAACACAATCCGTTTTATGCTCCTTAATCGCGGGCTTATAACATAATGCTATACAGTCGCTCTTCTTCTTTTTCCCAGCTTTTTTCAACCCGTAATAGACTCTTTTTGGTGTCATTTCTCTATTAGGGCTATTCACCAAATTATTAAATTTTAAGCTCTGTGAAGACAATGAAGAACATTTAACCAACGATTCGAGATGGGCCCACAAAGGCAAACCAGAAAAAAGTTTGACTGGAGTCAATGGCAAAACATCGAGCGTGGAACCAAGAACGAAACTACAAATTGTGACATTTTGTCACTATAAAAGACCGCAGAGGAACCATCGATAAGAAGAAAATCACGCACACCACCTACTAGCATAATAAGAACAACATAGGTTCGAGCTTGTTTTGTCCACACTGTCGAGAGTAGAGCAAAACTCAACCAAATCAGGAGAGACCGCCACCCCTCATCCCATGTAAAAGTAGAAACATACCAAAGACACCAACCACAAGAGCAACACGAACGGCGACAGACCAATCACGACAACATCGACATCCCACGAAAGGAACCTAAGCCAGTCGAGACTGCCAATCTTTGTAAGAACAAGACGCACTCCGGCCATTTTAGGAAGGCCAACATTTAGTCTACCAGAAAGAGCGACAATGTTGTTTCTTTGTGGAAAGCAGGAATCACAAGAATAGAAGCATTGTAAGAAAGAATCGACCAAGCTACCACCAACCAGACATAAACGAACGAAATCAGATAAGAAAAGCATATGAAGACCAAAAGGAAGTCGCACGACTACAGAGCCCGTGAAAGCAACAAAGAGAGCACCAGACCCAACAACTATTTTGTTCACGCCACACACACCACATATAAATAGAGAGCACAACGCCCATACTTAATAGACAAAAATTAGCATAAAAGACTTTTCACAAAATGAAATGTGATGCGGACACTGGTTTTAAGTATTACAACAGAGCTATTGACCCAGCGAGCGCAGGAACACAAGTCAGGACTACTGACAAAACAAGGTCGCCCACTCATGTGCACCAGTGAGGAAACATGCCAGCAAGAAAAACAACCCAGATTGCTCGACCGAATGAACCGAAGCTTTATGACGTATGCAGACGACAAACACACGACAATAATTGAGAAATTTAGAAACTAACGCCGCCACGTGAGCAAACAGTCAACAGCGGTACAAAAAAGAACAACCTGAATAAGGCCAACAGTTAGAGAAACACATAAGTAGAGATTTAGACTAAAACAAGACAAAACGTCAGCCATACAACAGGAAGCACACAAAAAAGGAGCTTTAGGGATAAATCCCAGCCAGAAATATGTAGGAGAAAAGGAGGACCAAGAAAAGAAACACGAACAGTATACATCCATTAGCTCTAGACGCTATAGCGGAATTACGAAATCACAGTATCACTACCTTTAACGAGAGAAGAATGCGCAAATACCGGAAACATATTTGGCATGGTATATTATCTCAAAATCTTTTAACATCTTTTGGACCAAATATGCTACATTGCACATCGCTGCAGTTGGAAGGAACAGATTGCTAGTGGCGAATGAAAAATACGAAACTATTTTGTCGACAAAATATTTTGGAATGATACTTCGCCTTAGCGCAAAGCGTCCCGCAAAGTAATGATCGCTGTGCCATAAAAAGATCCTGGCGGGGGGACAAAATAAACACTTTTTATCATAACTCAGCCCTGCCTTCTTCTTTTCATCTTACTATGACCGAATCGCCTGAGCGATAAAAGTTATTGTCATTTGAAGACTAAAAGTATTTGTTTTGCCTTTAGATCCCAATGAGGTTGAGCGAGAAAACCTCCTCATATTCACTTGACTTGCATTTTACTCATTCCTTTGTTTCATTTACAGATCATATCGATGTGAAGATGTACTTTGGTTCATGACAGAGGAGATAGACGAGTATCAGCAGCTTTGGCCGAAAATTCATAAAAAATACACAATAGAGTGCAGAAAATTTTGTTATAACCGGAAAAGAGATATATTGATGTCATGATGGGCAATCAATTATTGCGAAAGAATTACTTTGAGGCGATCTTGCCCTGGAAGTCGGCGCACTTACAGTCATGTCTACTCTCTCGTCTGATGCGACGTATTGTGGGGCACATGGTAGAGCCACTCCAAAAAGGTAAAAAAGTTACCAACTTGCAAAGGAATTCTTAAGTTGGTTAATTGAAGAATATTAAAAAATTGTAAATATATTGGGTAAGAAGCGGTGGTATTTGTCTGTAAATATATATATTGTAAATATAAGATTAGAAATTGTAAAAATAAAGAGAAATTATAAAAATATATATATTTGTAAACTAGTTATATTAAAAAAAGAAAAAAGGGAAATTATAATTAGACGGTCTAATTAGGGCTTAAAAGAAAGGAAAAATGGACTAGGTATGTGTAATGTTAAGATGCCATATGTGTGTGTATAATGGATACGTATGTGTGTATGTAAGATATGTGTGTGTGTTTTGTGGGTATTGATAGAAATAATTAGTGGTTAGGTATTTGAGGTTTAGAAAAGCCGATTTGTAAAATAAAGTTTTAATGAAAAAAGGAAAATAGAAAATTTATGTAAATAGGGTTTAGAAAGTATCTTAAAAATAAAGAAAATAAATTAACATGTAAAAGAATGAGAAAATAATCTTTATTATTTTTCTTGTAAACAGTTTTTCACGAAGAAAATACGATCTAAGGATATTGGAAATAAAAATCCTGAAAAGTGGAAACACTACTATGACGTCACCAAAACAATCCAATATGGCGGACGTAAAACAGAAAGCAGTTCACTTGACATTTGGGATTCGTTTAGATAAGACTAGTTCTCTGAGTTCTGCGTGACTTGATAATTTTTATTACTTACATTGTATTTAATATAATGGTTAATTGCACTTGATGTTTCTTTGCTTTTGATGATTATTCTCAAATAGTTAAATCTTAACTGACCACTATTTTTTAGTTTCCTTTAACTCCCACTACATTTCCCATCCCAAAATCACAGCTCCCAGCCTCCACTGTTCATTGATGACCTTCCATCGATCACACCTTTACTTAGGAGTGTACATAAGAAAGGTAATATTTTGCAAATTATATATTGGTAAATTATTTATTTAGATATTAGCACTGGCCATTTTCGTATTTATGGAAATTTAATATTGGCTATTTTGGTCAATTATTCGGATGTTAGCACTGGCCATTTTCTCAATTAGGAAAATTTAATAGCGACCATTTTGTTGGCTGTTTATTGGAATTTAGCTGTGGCCATCTTCGCATTTATGAACATCAACATTGGCTATATTTTTCGTTGCTAAACTTAGCTTTGGCAATTATTTCATCTATTAGGCTACATCTGTGATCGATTTAATTATTTATTGAAATTTAATAAATTATGAGATTATTATTTTGGAATAATATATATGGTAATGTAAGTTAGAGTATCACACTGTATATAGTTCCAATTGCTCAAGTTTTGTGATCATTTTGAATTTTGGTTACGAAAGTTAGGATATAGTAAGTTAATAATTTGAAGTTTTTATTTGATATTTTTGGAAAATAACGTTGTATAACGAGACTTAAATTAAATAAAGAAGCCTTGAGATAATCATAGTAAACAATAAAAGAATTTGAACTATCTTAGTCAAAGAAGTGTTGTATTTTAAAGAACATATTTTAATTGTTGTGTTTCGTTGAAAATTAAAGAAAAGAAAAAGCTGTTTATTTTACTGAGTTAATCCTTGATCATTGAAATATATTATTTTATAGGTTATTAGGTATTTTGATGGACTTCAGGAAAATATATATATATTAAACTAGTTGTTGACATTTTGAAACTGGCCGGTTGACGCCATTTTGGTTTCACCGGTGGACGCCATTTTGAAGTCATTGACCGACGCCATTTTGAAAATAACTGACCATTGACTGGGACAGTTAATAATAACGATTTATTACAAAGAATTTGAAGACAGTTATCATTGTTTGAGACAGTGGATATTAAGTGACAGTTAATGAAATAAATCAAGCTTATAGTTATATAAATAGACACTTAATTGAGACTTCGATTTAGTTGTCTGACATTTTGGGACTTTATAGTTTAAACTTTGAAAGTAGTTAGAGTGACTTTAGATTTTGGAACTTTTATTGTTTAGGACTTTGACAATTTAAGCTGACTTTGAACTCGATTGATTTAAACTAAATTTGGGACTTCGATATTTTGAATCGACTTGCAATTTAAATAGTTTAGATTTATTTTGACAATTTTGAATTGAATTTATACTTAAATGGTTGGATTAACTTAGACTTTTGATACTTTAGAATCGACTTACAATTGGATAGGTGGAATTAATTTGGACTTTCGACATTTTTGAAATTCAATTCAGGTGTTGATGAAGATAGTTGTTTTTCAGTTTAAATAAATTTAATTGACTTTGAGATTGGATAGTACACATTGACTTGGACTTAATTGATGCTAGCTGATTTACATTGAGAATACTTTGATTTTGGGAACCAACCTTTTTCCTAACCTGGACTTTTAATTTTTGAGTTTGAGCATTTAAGTGCTTTGAAAGTTGAAACATTTTTAAGTTGAATTGAAACGCATACTTTTAATAGCTAGGGTATCTTGACTTGTTTTGAAAACGGAATTCAGATTTATAACTGAGGTTTATTTTATAATTTAATATTTGAATTTGTAGGGACTGAACTCTTGAACAAAGGCTGTTAGTTAGACGTTTAAATCTGCATTATAAATTATTCAGCTGTTGGGGTATGATATTTGTACCAAACAGTTTTATTTTGGAATTTAGGGTATGTTAACAGTTGTATACTGAGATAGAACTTTGAAGTTTATTGAGTTGTTCAAGTTGACATTTCGAAAACACATTATTGAACTACTATTGAATTAACTTAGGTAGTTGATACTTCGTTTACACAGTAACTAAATAGAAAGGTTTTTATAAAACCATTTCGAGTTTTAGTTTATTGAGCTTGGTTTTGATTATATACGAGTGGTTTGGTTATAATTTTAAGATTTATTGAAGTTCTCGAGGTTCAACCTTGGGATAAAAATCTCTGAAAATACTAACTACAGAATCTACTTTACTAGAACTAGGGGCTAAAGGATAAGGATTTAATACACATCATTGTTTTAATTAATAAGATGATAATAAGTTTTAAGAAATTTTGACACAACGCATTGATCAGTTTAGTTTATTTGACCACTATACGATCGTTCAGTTTAGATATCTTGGTGGTGTAGGTATTCATATATATCTGCACTACAACAGCGTCGGGGAGAAACGGTCATTAAATATTATTACGTCTGTGTTTATCCAAACTAATTTTAATTATAATTTAAATGTTAAGTAGATTTTAATAATGTTATAGTATTAATTTGGATGGAAAAACACAAGTCTAAGTATTATATTTTATGACATTTCCAAAAGTTGAATTTTTTTCCAAAATTTATGAATGTTTATTTTCATTGTTTTATGCTAAATAAAATAAAAAAAAAAGATTATGACAATAAATTTTTTGTAATTTCTAAGTAATAATAATAATAATATTTACCCACCTTTAACAATATAGGTACTTTTATAGGACGAGTGGTCATACGTTGTTCCTAATAATGCTAACTTTAAATTTGTTTTTTTTTTTTGGCATTTTGAATGGCTGTATTTCTTAAACAAGCAAATACAAAGTCATATTGCAGGTGAGGACATCTATGGTAGTAGTATAGTGTGTGAAAATTTCAGATTTTTAGCACTCTACCCACATCAGAGATATTAAGTTCAACGGTTCGATTTAAATGTGTCTTCTATTTCCCTTGTAAATTTTTTTAAAAATATTTTACAACTTCAAATAAATTAAGTTTAAAAATACACCAGTATTGTATCATCACACAAAAATTTATAATCGTAAATTATTTCCTCTCTTTGAATAATACACCAGGAAAGGCCAAATGTACCTTTCGATTTTTGACAGTAGCTTTAGTTTTCATTTTCCTGTGAAATATTATTTTCCCAAAAAAAAAAACAGGAAAGGCCAAATGTACCTTAAATATCCCTAACAAATCACTCTCTATGAAATTTGGTATAAGAATTACCAATATGGATATGACTTAAAATGTTACCTCGATTAAAGTGATAAATTTTGCTCCACCTGAGTCAAACATTTTGGCTCACCCTGTTACAAAACCAGAGTAAATCTACAAAAACGAATGATGGTTTTGAACTTTCCAGGGATAATATTTTTGTATAGCAAAAATATAAAAGTTTTCAAAAATTATCGAGCGGCCATCAGCGGTACGGAAAAAATGGATTGACCCCTTAGTTATGATTACGCTAGTTGCTTTCAAGGAAGTTAGAAGTTGGTGGTATAAAACTAAATTTTTATTTACACACAAATTAACATGAACAAAATAAAGCAATAATAATAATAATAATAATAAAAAATTAATAAATAATAATAATAATAATAAATAATATAATAATAATAAATAATAGTTGTTGTAATAAAAATAAAAGTAATAATAAATAATAATTAATAATAATAATAATTATATAATAGTTGTTGTAATAAAAATAAAAGAATAATACTGGTGATAAAATAATAAAAATAATAATAATCAAAGCAATAATTCAAATTCAATTCAAAAAACAATTTATTCAGAAAGAGCAACAAACATAATAAATTTTAACTTACAATTTTTAGCATATTGTTGTACTATATTACATAAATTAATGAAATACAGTTTCTGAAAAAGGGCCTACTAATTGCAACACAACTTTGTGTCCTTTGAGTCCCAAATAATATAGGTGATTAAACTTAAGTAATTAATGTAATCCCAAAACTATTAAGTGATACAATTAAATACATAAATAATTATAATATATTAAAAAATATAGTCTGGACAAGTGTTAACAATGATTAAAATAAAACTGATGAAAAATATCAATAATAATAATAATAATAATAATAATAATAAATAATAATAAGATAATAATAATAATAATAATAATAATAATAATAATAATAATAATAATAATAATAATAATAATTATATCAATGATGACACAATAATTAAACAATAATATTAATACTAATACTACTACTACTACTATAATAAATAATAATTAAAATGATAAGTACCGAGGTGGAAGATTATTATATAAAGTAACATATGATATAAAAATAAGTTAATAGTAAGGAAATTACTTACAATGATAATGCGAATTACGGTAAATAATAAAAACTCTTTAATAATTATAATAATGTTTCTATTGGCAAAACTAGATCACTCACAAATAAGATACCTGCAAAAAAAACAAACAAACCAAAAAATGAGTAATGTACTTTATTTCTGGAGAGTAAATATCACGTTTGTAAAGACACCCTTAACTTATATTGTAAAAAGGATACACTGGATGTGGTCATACCTTTGGGGTTGTCATAACCAAAGAAAATGAGTCAGATCTTATGAAGAAGACTTGTTTCGGAAAACCAGATGAGCTTCGAGAGTCTCACCATTCATTTGTTGTATGGTTATCTTTGGGGATTACTCTCATCTCCTCTTCTTGATTTTATGCCAAAACTTGATTCCCAACTGGGCTGTATAACTGGTGGACGATGGTCTGCTGGATGAAATGTAGTTTTTCCACCCTGGGTCCTAAAGTGATAAAATACTCGGTACACAGAACAGGTCCTCCCTCCTTCTTTTTGAGATTTTTATTTTTAATTCAGATTCTTTTAAAATTTCTTTTACAATATGAATAATACTATGTAACACAAAAAATGTTTGTTCTGATTTTTCTTTTGTTTTTTATTCCGTTTTTTATGTAGGTTCCAAATATGTTTTTAGTTTCTCTCTGGCATCGACTGTTTTTGTTGTACGACGGCAGGAAGTATTTATTGGCATCCCATTTTTGTATGGTGGTTACCGTTACAAAAAAAAAAAATTTCTGGTTTCTTTTAATTTTTTTATTGTTTTTTATTTAGTTTCTTATGCAGATTTCAAATATGTTTTTAGTTTTTCCCTAGCATCGACCGTTTTTGTGTTACGATGGCAGGAAGTATTTATTGGCATCTCATTTTGTATGGCGTTACGTTTACAAAAAAAAAAAAAAAAAAAAATGTTTCTGATTTTTTTAGTTTTTCATTCAGTTTTTTATGCAGATTCCAAATATGTTTTTAGTTTTTCTCTAGTATTTACAACTTTTGTGTTACAGCGGCAGGAAGTATTTATTGGCATCTCATTTTGTATGATGGTTACCATTACAAACAAAAAAAATTTTGTTTTTGTTTCTTCTGATTTTTTTATTGTTTTTATTCAGTTTTTTATGCAGATTCAAATATGTTTTTGTTTTCTCTAGGCATCGGACCGTTTTTGTGTTTAGATGGCAGGAAGTATTTAACCACAATACAAATGAGAAGATGCCAATAAAAACTTCCTCGTCGTAACACAAAAACGGTCGATGCTAGAGAAAACCAAAAAAATATTTGGAATCTGCATAAAAAACAAAAAAAAAATCGGAAGAAAGAAAAAAATTTTTTTTTTTTTTTTTTTTGTAACGGTAACCACCATACAAAATGAGATGCCAATAATTACTTCCTGCCGTCGTAACACAAAAACGGTCGATGCTAGAGAAAAACTAAAAATATATTTGGAATCTGCATAAAAAACTGAATAAAAAACAATAAAAAAATCAGAACAAACAAAAAAAAATCTTTTTTTGTTACATAGTGTAATTATTCTTATACAAAAATAATGCTATTTTTACGATATTACTATTGTTAAGCATAAGTTGGTATGTCATAATCATTAAATATTATTACTTAAAAATTTTTATTTAATTTTAAAAGTGTTCTTTCTTTAGGAGCCTATATTTGACCTCCCTTGAAATTTATCTCATAAGGCAAACATTTTTTTCTACTCACCCTATATTTAGGGCAATAGGATATATCTTTTCCTCTTAAATTTTTGTTATCTTCATTATATATATATATATATATATAATATATATTATAATATATATATAATATATATAATATATTATATATATATATTTATATATATATAGGTATTAATGAGTATTTAAATGTTTTTCTTTAAAACTCATTCAACTGTGGGAGAAAGAGAGGGAGACGGTAACCTCTTCAATATTATACGGTACTATTATTATTGATTTTAATATTATAATTTTGATAGTAACCTGTTCAATATTATAATATTAAAATAAATTTTAATATTTCAAATGAATTAAGATTATAAATTAATATTTATGAAAACGAAGCGTAATTTAATTAGAGATGTGCCAAAGCGTTGGTATTGATTGATATTAGCCAGTATTGGCTATTTTCCAGGTATTGGTATTGGCTCTCAAAGGGTATTGGCATTTAGCACAGTATTGGTATTGTGTGTCCATACTGTTCAGTCCTTATAATGGTATATAAAAAGGCAAAGTAACAATATGTTAATGCTCTTGAAAATTCCTATCGAGAAATTTATAAAATATAAATAATAGGTGGTCTTTTTCATACATAAAAATTCACAATATAAACAAATTCATAATAGGAAGTATTGGCATTAGTATTTGCTGAAATTCCAGTATTGGTATTGGGTACTGCCAGTAGCATCCAATGAGGAGTATTGGTATTTGAGCAACAATTCAGTTTCTGGCACCATTACTAAATTTAATTAATATAAGCTGATACGGGAGAATGCAGTATATTGAGTCACTAGAATTTGGTAGCCTGCAATTTTATTCTGAGTTAATTTTAACAATACTATTTTCTCAATATAGTTCTGATTATATTAACATCAAGGAAAATTTTAATATTAATATTTTACTTTATTAGTATCGTCATTTGGAGACAATAAATTCATGCTATCACTCAACAAAAATACATAGGTATACTCTTGCTATTGAACAAAAATGAGTCTCGTAAGATTTTGATTGTGATTGATATTAATAATATCGATTGTTGATAGATTTCCATTATAATTCCAATACAACGATTAGTCGATAATTTTACTGATATATCAAATGAAAATTTATACTTAAATTTTTTACCCGTTGAATGGAGAATCAAATTTAGTATGTATTTAAAATAAACAAATAGTTTTTTTAAAAAAAAAAATGGATTTAAGCAAGGTAAATATTAATCGAGTTTGTAACATTTTATTTTAATATTTAATATATGGAAAGATAGATTGTAGGTTTAAAAGTAGTCAAAAATCTAATTCACAACTGCAGCATGACTTTTTATCAATGTTCCTGATGGTGTAAAAGGGATCACTTTTCTCTTTTATAAATATGTATTATGTTATTAAACTTATATATTTATAACTTTAACCATTTACTATCTTTCCCAGTCACTAATGTTTTATTATTTCTCAGCTCTACATATAGTTTAGATATTGTTGACTGTGATATTGTGTTCTATATTATATTCTAGTATATATATATATAATAGCTTATATATATATATTATTATATTATATAATTATATATATATATTATATATATATATATATATATATATATATATATATATATATATTCTATATCATATGTATATATATAATATATAATATATATATATATATACCTGATTAAACTAGATAATTAGCTAACAAAATTTTAAAAACATTTTGAATTATGAAAGGGCTTTTTGACCCTCATCTTTACTAAAAGAAATATAAGCTGGATTATCAGATCAAAAAGAATTAGTTCTAAATATAAAATCAATATATGATTTTATTAATGTTAAATTATTACATGTAGTAATAGATGAATTAAATAGCTGTTTTGTTAGTAATTACCGATATTATTCCTTAAGATTCCAAATGAGCAAGTCTTACATGCATTTCATTATTGCCATCCTGTAAGCGTAAAGAAAAACCTTTATTTAGAAAAGACATATCTTTTTCTAAGGGTGACATTTCATTAGTAACTAAAACAATATGATATGTAAATTAAAATGCAGTGATATTTATAGTATATTGAAATATTTACCAAATGGAAATATAATTAATAATCATTAATTATTATATTTGCAAGGTTTTCTTTTTGCGACTTAAAAAGTTTTTTTTTTTTTTATTATTTCCTTTTTGGTTTATTATTTTTTGTAGAATTTTTCTTTTTTTGATTTTTTTTTAGGATTTCTTTTTGGATCAATTGAAAGAATTTTTCTATTTTTGGTCTCCAAACTTGATTGCTTCCCTTAATTGATTTTCTTTTCGGGTTCAAATAATATTGGGTCAAGATTAAAATTTTGGAGTCTTCTTTTGGAATAAACTTAATAAGGATTTTTCTAGATTAAAAGACTTTCACTATAATGGAAGAAGAAGCTGTTAGCAATTAAATTTAAGTATTATCAGTTTTAGTATTTTCTTAGTTTTTAAACATATATATATTTTTTTACATACATAAATAAACACACAAGCTTTGCTCAATTCTAAAATGCTATATAATAATAAAAGTAATTATAATCTTATAAATTAGTTAACTGTTTTGTATCTGGCATTTCCTAATTCTGAATTTAAATTCAATATAAATTGAACAATTAATAAATAATTTTCTCGATCAAAATAGATTGAGGGTGTAATTTCTTTCATAAAATAGATAGAGGGTGTAATTTCTTTCATAAAATAAATCATTGTTTTAACTTGTCTATTACTGGCAACCTTTGTTTGTTTTGATATTCATATTATTCTTGTGTTTTTCTTTTTGTTTCTAAAAAGTAATTTAGCAAAGTACTTAATGAGGTTTGGAAAGGAGGATGCAATAAATGCTTAGTTTCTTATACCTACCCTCTGTTAAAATAAATTTAAGCAGCTTTACACTCAGTTATCCAGAGTACGGTTATACCTTTTAGACATAGAATACTGATAAAGTAATGGGGATAGCACTAGGGGTATTTTATTTTTATTTTTTTATCCAAGTTTCTGGCCGATACCCCTCATCTTAGTATTTCCTAGGTACACGCTAAATGTTTTTTGAATGAAAAAGCACTCCCCTAAAATGGGCTGCTTTTAGAAAAATAAAGCATCAATTTTTCAAATCTGAAAGAGAAATTGTCTTGAGTTCGCAGAAGTTTAATATTCTTAGAACAACTAAAAATTTCAATTTTTGTAGGAACAAATTTAGAGACAATTTAGCAAAAACTATCTGATAAACTGAATTTTCCCATTTGACTCACAACTTGTGCTCACTAAGGCCTTGTAAAAAATTTAACAACTTTTCCAAGACAAGCTCTTAAGTCAAATGAGAGAACCCGTTCTTCAGATTTTTAATCTTAAGTTTCAGAAACAGGAGAGGCCATTTCCCTATCTAATGTTGAAATGGGAAGGAAGGGAACTATACTGAAGAACTGGGGAAAAAATTTGAGGACAAAAATAATATATATCCTAGCCTGTTAGTCTGGGCCTTGGTACAGATAATGATACTCACTAGTAAGAACGAATCCACCATAACTATAAAAAGGAAATAAGCACTTTGTTTCCTTTGACAATAAAAAAAATTCATATAATAAAACCCCTAAGCCAAAGAACGTAGCCAGTCGTGTAGAAGGCTCTAAGCCTTAGCGAGAATTTCATTGAAGAAAATATGAGATACAAACACTAATTATTTCTAACATCACCCTATAATATTTAGAAGTTGCTTCGAACTAGAGCAGGATTCTAATCAGGTATAAAGAAATGAAAAAGGGATGGCAAAAAATAAGATAAATCCAGCAGATGCAGCAACTAGGAGAGAGAATGAAGCTCCTAGAGCTGATGTTCAAGCTATTTATACCTCAAAGCATGGGAAAATGGTTGGCAGTTTGAGTGTAAAAAGCAATATCAAATTTTATTCAGTTATACTAAAGCTCTAAAACAAATTGATGATTTTGCCTAAAAAATACATCCCAAAATATATTACAAAACTTGAGTGATTAATTAGACAAAGAAAGAAACAATTTTAGCAGAAACTAAGTTGCATTCAAGTGAAATTTAGTGAAAGGGTTAAATCTTTGTTGCATTATCAAAAAGAACATCAATCTACAGATGATCCATTTTTTATCATAAGGAATAAATGAATAAAGTTTACGGGCAGAATTAGCAAAAATGATTGATTTCCGAGGAATTGATCAAAAGAAACGCATCAGAAAGCGCATCGAGGAGTTTGTTTCTCCTTCAAATTGAAATATTGCAAGAGAAGAGTCAAAATATAATTTATCAAAAAAGGTTAAACTCTAGACCCTTTCTATAAGAAATGGGACCTATATATTTGGCTGAACGAATAAAGATGGATTTTGGTATCTAAAAGTGACCAATAAATAACAAAAGAAATGAAAGGTAGTTTGAATACTAAAAAATATAATCAAATATAAAAAAATAAGATTAAATTATATATATAATAATATAATATTATAGATAATAAAATAAATAATAAGAAACCTCTAAGGTATATATGAACAGCTATACAATCGCGTACTATCATAAAAAAGGATAAAAATTAGGTACATAATAGGAATAATTATATATATATTATTATATAATATATTTTGAAATGTAGGATATACATATAGAATTGAAAACTGTTTTAAAGGTAATAAATGTATATATCTTAAAAGTATACAGAAAATGGGGAAATCTGCAAAAAACGCCTTTATTCAAAATGAATGATAAAAAATTTGAAAAATTCTTAAAAATGCATCTTTACTTGTAGTTTTTTCTAAATTTTAGGTATCTTTAATTTTATTTTAAAATTATCAAAATAAATAAAACTCTTTAAACGTTAATATTTATAAATTTTTTGAGAAAATCAATTTTAAAGGTAGATTTATATAATCTCTTTATTTTCAAAAGATTATACAGTAATGTGATAAATATTCAAAGAGATTATTAATAATTTAATTTAAAGGATATAAAGGCAATAGTGATTTTTTCGTGTTTATTATAGATAAAAAAATTTAAGTTAATTAAATGTTATTAAGATGTGCAAAACATATGATTTTTGTACAAAATTTTTGAAAGTTTATTTCATATATTTACGCACCTGAAAAAAGACATTGACAAACGGAACCTCTGTATAATACAAATGTAGTTACCAATATTTTAATAATTCTAATAATTAATAATAATAATTTCAACTTTTTAAACAAATAAGACACTTGGTATAATTCACTGAGTAGGCCCGATATTGTACGCACATCTAACATGAACTTTTATGACGAGAAAAATTTTCACAATATTATAATTAAATAACGACAATCAATTGTAATAATTATTATAATAATAATTAATATTTGCACTTTAATATTGATTTATACTATATATTCTAAAGATTTGTATAGAAAATTTTAAATGCAAATTACTTTTTATTCTACAACCCTACGTGATAAATTAGAGAAAAATTTATTAAAAACTAAAAAAAAGAGGACATTTTTATTACAAGTTTATACTGACCAGTTTTCCCAGACGCCCGACCGGTTTTCCCCCGAAATTGAAAAAAATTTGACTAACTTTAAAAAATAGGCTTAATATTTTAAATTTTTTACATGGGAAATATGTTAAAAAATAGACTTCCCAATATGCATCTTAGTCAAAATTTCTGATACCTTAATTCTACGAGATTCACTAGGTCGTAGAATTTTTATGCATTTAAAAAAAAATAAAAAAATTCCAACTTTGGGAAAAATTTTTGACTAGTAGGGAAGTTATTACTAAATTATTATATATGGTTTAAAAATAATCTATTTGCTACTAAAAAAACCTTTCTCGAATTGAAAAATATTTTAATTTAAAAAAATATTAACAATATATAAAGACCGTCTCCTCCATGTGACCGAATTTCCCCCCATTTTACGGATTATTATATATATATATATATATATATATATATATGTATAAAATAAAGTATATATATATATATATATATATATATATAATACCGGTATAATATATAAATGGGCATTTTTAATATATATATATATTGTATGAAAATATATGTGGAATCTTCTGGATGAAATTAACACACATATGACATATAGTTTGAAGTGTGATAATAGAAAGTGTTTTTAGAGTGGTTTAATGGGGTTTTGCATACATAACCAGCAGCCTTGTTAAAATGATGATGATACATTTCTTGTACCTATAAAACAGACAGAAAATATTACTGATTGTTAGGTATCAAAATTATCCAAACAAATCTATTCTTCTGTTTCAATATCTTGTTCAAGTACAATCAAAGTTATGACAAAAGAGTAGTTTGACTCATATAATTTAGACTGACTAAAATTTTGGTGCTCAGAGAAGAGAATTTTTTTTCGAAAGACTTTTTTTGGTGAATATTTTTTACTTGTTTCTAAATTTTTTTCATTAAATGGATAATGAGTTCTTTTCTCGGACAAATAACAAATGTTTATATAAAAATATATAAAAAATATATAAAAATATATTTAAAAAAAAGATATTAGTAATGTCTTTTACTAATATTAGTTTTTCTCAATACTAGTCTATCTAATCGATCGTTTGAGCATTCATTCATTTAGGGCCAATCCAAATTTGCTGCCTTCGTTTTAAAAAGAGCTAGATTGTAATATATTGGAATAAAACTCATTCAACACCCTTAATCAAGCATGTGCGATAGGCATCTTATTTGTAGGTACAGTCAATTTAATAAAGTGGATCCTGTCTTTGATTCAATTAGATAATTATATATTACCGAGATATAACTAATAGCTTATAAACGATAAACTTATATATATTATAACAACATGGGTAGATGAAACTTCAATAGAGAAATACATTAATATTGTATAAAAAGTTAATAAATAATATTAGTAAGGTTTTATAGTAGTACTAATAATACCAGATAGGAATATAATATATATAAAGTTCTATTAATATACATACTAATATACATACTAATATCCCAAACACTCAATAAATATCATATATAAGATATATCATTTATAATATACTTATTTTTTTTTTTTTTTCTTCAGAATGAAAAGGAAAAAAATTTGTAACATTTAAAAATGCAATTTATAACTATTCTTATTATTCTTATTATTTTCTTATTAGTATTTAAATTTGCAAATAATAGACTATTCAATAAAAATGAAAAGCTTTATTACATAACTCCTCACACTCTCTAAAAAACTCCCCGACTAAATAATGAGGATTACCAAATCCTTAGAGAAACGCCTTTCAGGGGTGAAAGACACATCAGAAGACATTCAGGCTCTTTCTCGATGGTTACAGCGAGCATAAAATCGATCCAATTCGACCTCTATTGGTCAACTGCATTGGTACCCCTAGTTTATGGCAATAGAAATGTATGTTCAAAGGTAGATTACTCGCTGGAATAGTCCCCCAGCGGGCTACAGTGAGGACGAGAAAAGGGGGACAAAGGGACAGAAGATACAGAGAACCGCGAGGGCTAGAGGGGTACATCCGGGGGGAAGTAGATAAGGGAAACCATTTTAAGGGAAAAACAAAACTACAAAGGGGAAAAAGAGATAAAATTGCGTCTTCTACAGCAAACAACAAAGGCTGAGAATGGCGGAAGAAGTGCAGCTAGGCGTTATGATATGGGTTATGGTATTTAGTTGTATTGGAGGATGTGACAAGCATGAGAGTAGAAGGAGGCATGATTAGAGTCGTCGAAGCTGAAACAGAGAGATATGGGATGCAGGCGGAAAACAACAACAATTGGGAAGCGTGAAGCAATAGAGGGGTTCCTACGTAGGGGTAAAATAAAAAGTAAAAAAAAGGAAAAAAATACAAGTTGTGTTTTTTTGTATTTTGTGGATTTAGTGGAATTAAAGTGTGTGTGTATGTTATTTTTTTTTATTTTTTTATTATTTTTATTTTATTTATATGTTATATTTTATTTTATATATATTTATATCTGTTTTATATATTATTTTTTTTATTTATTTATTTTTTTTTTTTTATTATTTTATATTTATGTATTATATATAATTTTTATTTTATTTATTTTTTATTATTACCTCTTTTATTATAAATTTATTTATCTTTTTTTTTATTTTTATTTTTTTATTTTTTTTTTTTTTTTTTTTTTTATTGTTTATATTATATTATTATTTTTTTTTTTTTTTATATGTTATTTTTTATATCACTGGGATGTGTATGTTGGTTTATTGGGGTAGGGTGGTTAGGGTGTGATAGGTTAGTAGTTGGTAGTGGATGTGTTATTAGGTTTTGGTGTAGGTGTGTGTAGTGTTAGTGGGGGTGGTGAGGGTAGGTGAGTTGTGGGGTGAGGTGAGTGGTGGGGTTGGGTGGGGTGGGTGGTGAGGTATGGGTGAGGGTGATGTGTGAGTATAGGGTAGGAGTGAGGGGTAAGTGTAGTGTAGGGGGGGGTAGGTGGGGTATGATGGTTATAGTATGAGGTAGTTAATATATATATATATATATATACTATATATATATAATATATATATATATAATATATATATAATATATTTATGTATCATATATATATATATATATATATTATTAACATAATCAACACAGTTATACAATAATTTCAAAATTATACAAGTTATAAATTAACTATCAACTTAAAAGGGGAAAAAAATTATACTCAGAAAGAAACAAACATTCACTGACAAAGAAAAACTTAACCAACTAAATTAAACCGGCGGAAACACAAGCAAAACAAAGACTTCCACGAGACGATTATACATTTATGTCACAGATAAAGAAAATGAATATGCGCACACTAAGTTCATAAAAAACCAGTTTCTCCCTGACGTATCCAAAAACTGATAAGCCTTGTACATCACAATCTGAAAAATATATATAAAAAAACAAACATTCTTATACCTTTCTCTCTCTCTTTTTTTTCTCAGACTTCCTTTTCTCTTCCCACAAATACACACTCAATCACACCTACAGAAGAAACTCCTTAAAATATCCTTTTTTCCTCATCGTCACTATCATCCCATTTCCAACTTCTCCGATGCTCAGCCTTTTTAATCTTTCTTTCCTCATCACTTAAACTCTTTTTACTAACTTTCACCTCTTTTTTCCTTCTTACATTCCTCTTCACTCATTCTCTCATTACTAACATTCACATTATTTCTTTTTACACTTACGTCTTCCTTTTTCACTTCCTTTTCACTTGCCCAATGAGAATATATCCAGTCTTTTTTACTCGTCTCATTTGTACTACCCTTAAAATCAGCGTCTTTCTCACTACTGTTACTCACGTCTTCTGTTATTGACTTTTCAGTTTCATCACCATTATACCTATCATCACAACACAACCTCACTACATTTTTACATACTTTTTCTTCACTCTCTCCAACAACACTACCTTCACTACCATCACCCAATGCAAGCTCACATAACAAATCATACTCAACATCAGATGTTTCATACTTCTTCACCTCTTCCTTATCATCGTTTAGAAACATAGGACTATTACTTCACACTCTCCTTTCTTTAGTGTGGAAGGTTGAACAGAAAATATCTTGCTGCTTTAACAACTCTTCACCCACAGTTCTTCGTTACGGGCCTGATATAACCAATACGATCTCTGCTCCAGCAGCAGTTGCAGATGCATTAGGTTATAGTTTTGTTAGCTACTCGAGCTCTTTTCGCTCTCCCTATGCCTTTCAAAAATTGAGAATTAACACTGCATCACCATACTTTTCTACAGCGAAAGGGGAAGGTCATACTTATAACCGTATTTTCACACTTGCAGAGTATCGAACTGCACTAGCGAATAGCAAAGATGGTGCCCTTGGCCCAGACATGATTTTTGACATAATGCTCCGTCATATTCACCCTTCTGCATCAGCGTTTTTGCTGGATCTGTATAATAGAATTTGGATTGAATCCACTTTTCCATCTATTTGGAGTACAGCTTTTATAATCCCTATTCCCATACCTGGTAAAGATTCGAAGTTGGCGGACAACCAAGGACCAATTTCCTTGCCCTGTCACAGGCCGCCATCTCCTGTTCCTGAGAGGTTGCCTGGCTTTTTCAAACTTACTGTTTTTTTTTTCGCAAAATCATTTGACCATGAAAACTGGATCATGACATCCATGAAGCCCTTTCAACTGGTGGGATGGTTATGGTTCATTTTGACCTTGAAAGAGCTTAAGATACAACTTGGAGAACTGGCGGTTCTTCTTAAACTCCACTTTGCTCGCTCTTCAAAGGACGCTGTTCTCTTTTATTAAATGCCATGCTGTTTAAATAGATCATCTAGGTACAGTGCTTCTTCTGTTCTATCACACCACTTTACTCTGGAGGATGGCGTTCCGCAGTGGTTATAAGTGTGATTACTATTTGCTCTCAGATTCAATGACATTGTTACTTCTATCCCAGCGACTGTCAATTTTTCTCTCTATGTTGATGACCTTGCACTATATATTGCTGGGGCCAGGCTGCCATTCCTTGAATGACAACTTCAACTACCAAAAGAGAATATTTCACAGTGGGGTAATTCTCACGGCTTCCATTTCTCATCCACAAAAACTTTAGCAAAAAAGTTTTTAAAGAAAAAAGAGAATCAAAGAACCTGCCACTTCCTCTTGCTAACTTAGGTATATGGTTCGTCCCATTTCCTGTAACTTCACAAGTTAAATTTCTAGGACTTCATCCTAGATGCAGGGCTTAACATACACACCTCATATTATTAAATTACAGAAAAATGACTTTGTCATAAGCATTGCTGCCTTTACATCATCTCACCTTCAAAATCTTGGGGATGCTGAGCGCTATTCCCATGTACGTTTTCTACATCGCCCTATCCTGATCAAAATCTGGAATTGCGGCTGCTAGTGATATGGTTCAGACCTCCCAACTCCCACTACTACAATTAAGTCCCATCCAAAACGAGGCGTATCTGTATCTCCACTGGAGCCTCCGATCGTCTCCCCAGGTGTAAGCCTTGAAGTTGGATCTAAATGTAAAGCCACACTCTCTTCAAAGGGAATAATACATCATATGCACAAATTATTTTCGCTTCAAACCACAATACCATCTGCTCTAACGATTCGCTGGAGATACCTCACCCTCCCATGCTGACTATGAGTTCATTTAACTTTCTCAACATCCTTTTGCAAAAAGGTGTGCTGCTGTTTTCTTATGAAGAAGGGTATACACTTTGTTTATTCCCTTCTCCCACCCCATTCTGCGGTCCGACCTCTTCTCTCTCCACATCTAGTCACCCTGCTGCCTTGTTAAGGCAACACATTTCTGTCTCATTCCGCAGTTCATGGTGGATTTATTCAGTGTTACTGACGCCTCTAAAACCAAGGGACAGTGTGGTGCATCTTCTGTCTTTCCTGACACAACCTCTCTCATACCCTCCCCCATCACGCTCGAATTTTTACTGCAGAATTAATGGCTATAATGATTGCCATTTCTCGAATTTTATTCCTTAACCAAGACCACTCTTATGTCATTTATTCAGATTCGTTCAGCGCCCTCCAGGCGCTTATAGCCCCCTATTCTAAAAACAATTTTATCCACTGTACAACAATTTCTTCGGCTGCTCTACTTCCGTAAGAAATAAATTATACTATGTTGGACCCCCTCTCACCTAGGGGTAACTGGCAATGAAATCAATGACAGATAGGCCAAAATGGCCTCCTCTTCTTTTCCAAGCTGTTTTAGGTACCTCACAGATGCCATTTGATAAGGTCGCTTCCCGTCAACTGATTACTATCCTGCTCCCGACAAGGCTAATGGTCTTACTGGCAAGAGTTCTGGACGAATGATCAGTGAGGGGTGAAACTTAGGAATATAAAGCTGAACCAACAAAAGTGCTTTCACAAGGTTATATTAGTATGCCTCCGTTTTGGTCACACCAATATCACTCACAGAAACTACATGTCACAGGACCCTCCTCCCATCTGCAAATTTTGCCATCGCCATAACCCGCAATCTGTTCACCATATCTTCATTGATTGTCTCCAACTAGGCTCTACTTGCTGTCGTCATTTTCCACTTATTATCCATTACATCTTCTAAAGGTTCTATACCATTTCTTATGTGATCCTCCCACTTTAACAGTAACTATTTTTTCTTATCTTCAAGAACTGAGTATTCTTTATAATATATGATTTTGTTATGTAAAATTAGGACTATTTATAATCTAAGGACGTTATTTTATTTAGTTTTTGTTTTATTTTTGACTGAATATTCATTTCGCCATAAAAATTTTCTTTGACATTTAAAATATGTATATGCCACGACCCACCCATGGAGTTGATTATTCAACCCAGTGTGGCCACTTCTCTGGGAGCTGTGGTGGGTCCTGTACATCAGTGTTTCTCAAAGTGGGCGATAACGCCCCCTTGTGGGTGCTGGAGGCCTAGAGGGGGGGTAGGGGGCTAGAAAAAAATGGGGTGTTGAAGTTAATTAGTAATTTTTAGTTTCATAATTTTTTTTAATAGATATATATATTAATAGATATATATATATTATATATATATATATATATATATATATATATATATATATATAATATATATATATAGTATATATATATATGTGTAGTATATACTATATGCCATTGTGGTTTTTAAGTTTTGGTGGAAGTATAAAAAAAAAAGTTGGCGCTGAAAAATAATTGATTTCAAAGTGGGCGGTAGACGAAATAGGTTTCAGAGTCTATGCTGTACGCATTAACTCCAAAATATATATTATAGTATATATATATAAATATATATATATATAGTATATATATATATATATATATATATATATATATATAATATATATATATATATATTAGTGATGGGACGATTTAATCTTCATCGTCATTCGTCATCGGCAAACAATCGCAATTTTTTACCATCGTCATGCGTCATCGGCCAATTTTTGGCCGATTATTTGCCGATTGATTGAACAAATATTAAGAATGTTGGATAGTATTAAAACTCATACATAAATATATATATATATATATATATATATATATATATTATATATATATATATATATTATATATATATATATATATATATATATATATAATATTTATATATATATATATATAGTTTATATTATATATATATATGATTATGGTAGTAGACATTCCAGTGCCTAATGGTTCGCCTTTCTGTCTGCGTTTATATCCACACTCATCCTCAAGACATCTTAGAGACACCATCTTCTATCCACATATCATATACTAGACATACTTATCCCACACCCCTCTTCTAGGACAACAGTCTACAGACATCCCGTATCCCTATATATCACCTAATGTGTGGGGAGAAAATCGCCGACACGTATGTCCTGCGTGTCGTAGAGGCGACTAAGTGATGGTGGTAGTTGGTTGGCTGCCCACTACCACTTATCTTTTGCCGAGGAATGCTAATGCATAGGTCAGAGAAGGTCGTGATCGCCGTAAGCGGCGTCCTATCTCTTGTGGCCAAAATGTTTGAATCGTATGGATATATGGAATGTCAGAGGAATAAATGTTGAGGAGAAGAGGAGAGAGTATGGATGCATTTAGAAAGGGCAAATTTGATTTACTTGCTTAGAGAGTTTGGAAAAACTTGAAACAAATTTTACAGAAAAGTCTTATAATGAAGTGGTGTGGTGTGAAATGTGTTTGTGTTGTGTGGAAAAGGAATGAGGGGGGGGGATAGAAAGATTGCAATTCTGATGAGTGACTTGTGGTACAGAGTATGGTAGATTTTGTGTGTGTTGTGAGTGCTAGAATTTTTAAAAGTTTAATTTAAAAAAAAAAATAAAAAAAAATGTTTGAATCGTAAAGTATGTGTGGTTGCGAACATATGTCCATCTAGGGTAATGTTTGAAGATGCGATTTATGGCGATAATCGAATGATGTTTGATGGGGTGAGTGGGGATTTAGTTCATTTGCCACAGACAGCTGCCCACCTAAGGATTTTTTTTACAGTTGTACCACCATTTCACAGTAGAGGCGCATATGTCAAGGACGCGCCGTGTATACGCTTAAGAAGTTCACTCTCTAAGGCGCAAAGACGCAGATGAGCACAGACGCAGGCTTTAAAGTTGAGGAGAGATTAAATTACAGCAGGACATTTGCAGAAGATGAAGAGAATTCCACAGAACAGAGGTGGCGGGAAAGAAGGAAGCACGCACAGCTAACTAGCCTGGAGTTACCGATATAAACACAGATACAGCACTCCTTGTGCTACGAGGCGTCGTAAAGTGGTGGTACGCAGTATGATAAGTTTCCCTCGAAGCACTTGCCGCTGGGGTTGCCCTTTAGGAATAGAGATAATGAGCACCAACAGAACAGTTTTATAGCCTTTTGGCCTTTGATCGACCCCTATCCAAAAGCCGGGGTGAAACCCAGGACCCCCCCCCAGATATGAGAAGCAGTTACTTCCATACAAGGCGGAGAGACC
>JABUQX010086106.1:0-29974 GCA_015478945.1 Trachelipus rathkii | reverse complement strand
AATAGAATGCCGTCATTTAAACGCAAAAGCTAATATAAGTTTTTAAGAAAAAAATTTAAATCCACTAGACCTGGTCTAAAACCTTCATCAATAGATTCATAAAAAACGATTGAATTGACAGAAATATAATAACTAGGATCATAATATAATAATTAGCCCGGATACGTGAAGGCAAAGAAAAAGAGTATTGAAAAAATGTATAAAATCTTGTCTCCTTGGTTATTTCAATCTTTAAGATAATAACAAAATGAAAACTGATAGGGGTAATATGAAATAAAGGAACATAATATATGAAAAAGCAAATAAAAATAAAAAAAAAAGAAAATTCCGTTGTTATAATTCTCAATGGCAAAGAGAAAAACTAAGAAAACCCACCATTTAAAAAAAAAAAAATAATAAAAACAAAAAAAAACGACAATCCAAACAATGATGGCAAATTTAAACCGAGCGTAGACGCGAATACTCCACATAGCGTCAAAACAATAATGATAAAACTACCATACGATATGACTGAAAAATAGAAACAAAAAATGAGAGAATGAAGAATCGTCAAATCATTTAAAAATCTGCAAAAAAAAAACGGAAGCAAATAATAAACAAAAATAGAAAAAGATAAAAAAGAAGACCATGAACGATGAAAAAGCAAAATATAAATAATAAGATATATTATATCTGCTGTTAAAAAACCTCGAAGAAAAAAAAAAAAAATACCCCCTAAAAAAATATTCTGCATGTTAATGCGAAAATAAAAAAAATATATTAAAACGTATATTAATAAAAAAAAAAAAAAGCAAAGTGAAAACAAGAAGAAAATGATAAAAATAAGAAAAACATCAAAGGCATCATTTTAATTGGTAAGACAATAGAAAAGAATGAGTGGTTGATAAATAAAAAAAACCTCGAAGAGTTATACAGAATGGCACAGGATTTGGCGTATCCCCACCTGCCACCCCTCGACCCAAGACGCTTTATGTTATATAGACAAGAGATAAAGAAGAAATAACCAGATTTTCGGCACGACTCGCCAGCCCCAAAAAACAACACAAGGGTAGCGTTGCTTTTTTTAAAAGGACGCAAAGAGTATGAGAGTTTTTGACAACAGCGTTGAGTAAACATGAAAGAGTTTTAAGTTCATGGTTTTAGTGACGGTTGAAAGCGACTGTCCGGTATTCCTCAGGTGACAAGTTTTGTTCATAAGGATGAAAAAACAACCCCCCATTATTTGTTTACGCAGCGCATGTACCCATCCTACGATCATTGTGTGACGAGGACACACATCAACTTGCCCCAGCATCCCTTACTCCATGGAAAATAATGTTAACTTGTCTGAGTTTAAAAAAATATTTAGTTGATAACTATCGGTATATGGTTGGATGATGAGAAGAAGGGAACCGGGATGATTGTCCACATGTTAGTATGGAAAGTTTGTATACTAAAATAAGATAGTGGTGTTGCAAAATTCCTCAAAATCGTTGGGGTGAATGCGTCTAAAGGACTACAGTCTTTACTGTGCGCACCCGTTCTTACATGAAACGGGTTATTGCTTGTTAACCTGTGTTTATTGGTTAAGGTAGGGACACCATGTTTTCCAGGGTAAAGAGGGAGGACTGGCTATGGTCTTGGGAAATAAGCAGAAGTTATAGACCAAGGAGTTCAATATGTGTTAGACAGATGGACAATCTGGGGGCATGCTAGGTAGGGGGGGGCATGGGCGTAAAACACTCAATCCAACCGCTCCCATTTGCCACCAAATACTCTCAACCCCCCCCGACACAGACTAAAAATCCCCCCCCCCTCTCCTCGTGAGAGCCACAAGAATTTCGCTTAAAACATGAAAGAGGACTTTTTATAATGACATATGACAATCATTCAAACTATAACGAGGTCCTATCTCCTCCTGCCACCTCCCAATAGGTCTTTGGCTCTCTCACATCCATACCCAATTAACTAACACATTATCTACAAAATCCGCCGCCCAATAACAATCTACTAAACACCCATCCCCAAACATCTCCCCCACAGAAGAATCACTGTCCAGAAGAAACCAAATTAACTTCGCCCGGAGCAGATCAGGCCACCACCCCCAAATTCTTATGCGCAAATATAAATTCAGATGCAAACTGACACAGGTACGTTTATTAATCCCGCCATTTGCACTAGAGTGTCGTATATCCCTGGGAGTCAGCAAAAGAAATAGGGTAGCACTTCGTTTCTGGCGTAAACATGGATAGCCCGCAGGCCCCTCAGGACTCACGACTCCACCGTAACACACTCGTGATATGACTGTAAACGTTCTTATTCTCTGACCTGGGGAACGCCTCTGTTAAGGAAGCGCGATTGGGCCGCCTTTCTTTGGGATCAGTGGAAGAGACGCGCGGTGTGATGACCCCTTATAGTCTGTTTTTTAAGCTCTAAAGATATAGAGGTGGGTGCCTAATAGGTGGCAGAAATGTATGGATTAGAGTGTGTACTGTTATAAATAATCACGTAGATGTCCTATTTTGGGTGACGGTGGTGGAATTGGACGAGCAGTTTCATAGTACAAAAAGAGTGTGGATTGAATGTCATAAACGTGAACGAAATGTGGCTAGAATGGACTTAGTGAGTTGAACAGTTGTGAGTTTTTAAGATACTAAGAGTATGCCGAAGAACAATGATTTTTAGATGTTGTAGAGGATGTGTAGATCAAATTTTCACATTGAAATAAAGGATTGAGAAAATAAGAGAGGAGATGAATACATTGTATTTAAGTTTAGTGAACTTGCAACAGGCGTATGACAGGATTAACTGGGAAGCTATGTGACAAGTGTTAGTGATAAATGGTGTTGGTTGTAGGCTTTTAAATGGAATCAAAAATATGAATGACGATAGTGAAGCATGTTTAAGAATAAATGGAGTTGAAAGTGATTGGTTAATTTCAATAGTGGAGTGAGGCAGGGGAAGGTGTTAGAATGATGGAAAATGGAAAAGTGTGCAAGGTACCCTGTTAATTATACGCGGATAATTTGGTTCTGTGTTGCGAATTTGAAGAGAGAGTGAGACGATTGGTAGAGGGGTTTGGGTGTGTAAAAAGAGGGGTTTGAAAGTAAATGCAAGTAAGAGTGAGGTTATAGTAGTGAGTAAGGAGAGTCCGCGGTGTGCAACCATGCTAAATGGTGAGGAACTGGAACAAGTATCTGAGTTTAAATATTTAGGATATATGTTTTATGATACAGAGTGTAATAGAAAAGTTGTAAATGGTAGGAAGGTGGCTGGTGCAATTAATCCTTGATAAATATAAAGGGACTGTCTTAACTGGGCTAGGGTTTTACAAGAGGGTATATTATTACCGGTATTAACGTATGGTAGTGAAACTAAGGTGTATAATAAGAGGAATAGATCTAAGGTGCAATCTGTTCAGATGGACAATCCTAGGGGTGTGTTAGGTTTGAAAAGAATTGATAAAATGAGGAAAAAACGCGTTTGGGAGTTGTGTGGTGTGAGGAAAGTTGAATATGTGAGCATTAACGAAAGTACATTAAGAGGGTTAGGTAATATGGAAAGGATGAATAATAGTCGGTTGGTTAAGAGGGTGTATATTGGCGAGTGTTCTGGGAATCGACCGGCTTGGAGACTGAAGAAAAGGGGGATTGAGTCAGTAGAGGAATGTCTGAAGGAAAGGAATGTGAGTTTGGTAGCGGCGAGAAGAAAGGTGCATAATGGGAGTGAATGGTGGGGTTTTGTGAGGGGGTATGGTTGTGGACCTAGCCCAAGAGATGAACACCATATTGACGAGAGGCCACAGTGAGTGTTCTTCGCAGTCTCTTGAAGCACCTTCTTAGATTTTTTCCAACATTGAAGAGTTCTCACTTAAGGGTCATGCTCTTCTACTACTTTTCTGTTTCAGTGTTATGTTGCGCACCTCACCCCTAATCTAATGATATATACATATATATATATATATATATATATATATATATATATATATATATATATATATATATATATATATATATATATATATATATATATATATATATATATATATATATATATATATATATATATATATATATATATATATATAGATGATTTGGTTTTGTGTGGTGAATCTGAAGAGAGTTTGAGAGGATTGGTAGAGGGATTTGGCAGGGTGTGTAAAAGAGGGGTTTGAAAGTAAACGTAGATAAGTAAAGTAAGGTTATGGTTGTGAGTGAGGACAGTCCTCGGTGTGAAGTTATGTTAGATGGTGAGCAGCTGGAACAAGTGTCTGAGTTTAAATATTTAGGATATATGTTTGATGAAAAGGGAACGGATGATGCAGAGTGTAGTAGGAAAGTTGTGAATGGCAGGAAGGTGGCTGGTGCAATTAAATCGTTGGTGAATGTAAAGGGACTATGTCTTGAGTGCGCTAGGGTCTTACATGAGGGTATGCTGTTAACTGTGTTAATGTATAGTAGTGAGACTATGGTTTGGAATAAAAGGTATAGATCTAAAGTTCAATGTGTTCAGATGGACAACTTTAGGGGCGTGTTAGGTGTGAGAAGAATTGATAAAATGGGAAATGAACGTATTAGAGAGTTATGTTGTGTGAAGAAAGGGGTAAATGAGAGAATAAATGAAAGTACGTTGAGATGGTTTGGTCATGTGGAAAGGATGAATGATAGTCGGTTGGTTAAGCGGATGTTTAGTGGTGAGTATGTTGGGAATTGACCGGCTGGGAGACCGAAAAAAAAGTGAATTGAGTCAGTAAAGGAATGCCTGAAGGAGAGAAATGTGAGTTTGGCAGAGGCGAAGAAAGTTGCATAATAGGAGTGAATGGCGGGGTTTTGTGAGTTGGTATGGTTGTGGCCCACCTGGGCCAGGGGATGAACCCTACATTGACGATATACCATAATGAGGGTCCGTCGTGGTCCCATGAGGCCCTAGGATGGATTTTCTGACTGCGATGAGTTCTCACTAATAGGTATAGAGGGGGTGACAAGGCTGGGCTTTCTTTTCGACTTATGTCATATTCTTGTACTACTTTTCTGTTTCCAGTGCATGTCACACGCCTTACCCCCAGTCTTGGGGGCAAAAAGGTAGATGATGATTATGATGATGATGATGATGATGATATATATATATATATATATATATATATATATATATATATATATATATATATATATATATATATATATATATATATATATATATATATATATATATATATATAGTAGAGTTTATATATATATATATATATATATATATATATATAATAGTATTATTTTTATTGTTTTAGCAATGGAAGGTGAAGATTTGCATTGGGTAATAAAAGAAGCAAAGAAGAAGCTGAGTACGAGATCGTCAAACTTGGTTTGCATAAAATTCTTTGCTGTGAAAGGAATAAAAAATTGAGAAATTATTAAATTATTATGGATCAAAAAGGAAAGAGAGAGTTTGATGATTTGGCTTTTGTGTTAAATACGCATATGGGTAAAACTAAATATGATTTGATACAACTGAGGAATTCGAATGGTGAAATCTGGTACATTAATTGTCAACATTTAAGAAATGGCTCAGATTTGTCTTTTTACTTTGATTGGTATATTGATTCATTTCATTTACTTAACGATCAAAATGCCAAAATGATCATCTTTACAAATGTTAAAATAAGAAACTTATTTTCTTTGAAATTGATAAAAACGAAATGTGTAAAGAAAAAGAAGCGTCTATCAAAGAGATGTGTAAATAAAAATAAACATCTATCAAAGAGATGTGTAAATAAAAAGATGCATCTATCAGCGAAAACCAAATTGTTACTTGGAAACATTGTAAATCTTTATAAATTTAAATTGAGTTGTAGTAAAAACACGATTAAATTCATACATGAAATATTTTATGAACAATTTCTCTCTCAGAGTAAAAGATTGGCAAATGAATTAGCAAAGTATGTTATGCTTAATAAACCGATTGACATATTTTCTGTGATAAAAAATGACTTGTTTAGTTTGATCAAAACATTTAATAAAATGCTTTTGGAACACGTGATTGATGAAGAAAATAATCAATTTAAAGAGTCTTTCCTGACTCTAAATAAAATTGATAAACTTAAATCCAGTGAAGATCCTTCACAGTGCCAAAAATTTGGAGAAATTGAGAACGTTGAGAAATTTCGTGAAGATTTTTATGATTCTTTGGTTGAATTTTGCCAAATGTATGGAAATAAAATTGCAGAAGAGCTTCCAGAAACTTTTAGTTTTGACATTTCACAAAAAGGTAATAAAGAAACACAAGAATTGAAGCAAAATTTAGTATCTTTTCCATTCAATAAATCCAGCAAGACTAGCGAAGAAATCACATTATTTTTAAGAAATAGAAAGAACATATTAAGAGAAACGTCTGAGGAGGAAATTCTCCAAAATATTGCAAAGGGGCTTGTGTTGTCTCTTATATTACAAAAATATTTCGATATAAGTTCAATAGTCCCTGGTCAAAAGTTGCTCTCAAAATTTAAGAAAATTATGAAAGAGGGCGTGTTTGAATATAACTCCCTAAAATATTTTGATATAAGTTCAGTAATTCCTGGTCAAAAGTTGCTCTCAAAGTTTAGCAAAATTATGAAAGAGGGCGTGTTTGAATATAATTCCATGAAACTAAAAGAAACTTTCTTGAACCATAATTTAAATGATGATAAATTAATTACATACATTCGTAATTGTTTTTTTAATCACTTAAAAAAGTTATATAATCTATGTAAAAACAAAGATATCAAAGAACTTGAAGAACTCGTGAAATCATGTAGTCCTCCACCGGTTGATTATTACGTATTAGTGTCTGTACATGAAGTCTTAAAAAACTTTACAAACGAAAAAGAATTTATCGATTTCTTGATGAGTAAGGAAATACGATTAAAAAATTTCACTGACGAAATAGAAACCTTTTCGTGCCTTTTTCCATCAAATAATGTTGATAGTGTAACTGTTGAGAGAAAAGTTTTAGAATTCCTAAACTTAATAATATTTGCTGTGACTGATGGTAATAATAGCCTTGCAATAAGAGAGATTGAATCACTTGTATCTAATAAAGAATATGTAGTATCGGTATCTGAAGTTGTTAACGAATTAGTTAAGAAATTGCAACATTGGGATTCAACAATCTTTCAAGATATTGATTCTTTATTTGAAGAAAGTTCTAAGTTTTCTACCCATAAATGTTCAAAATGAATTGATTTCTTCTGCTTTTGTCTATAATCTTCTAAGTAATGATAAAAATAATGAGCTACCGAAAGATATTAAGAGAGAACATGTTTCATTTTACGCACCTAGAACTCTTATTCAAAGTAAAATTAGATGCTAATGATTTCGTTAAGTTTTCCGAAGGTATACAATACTAACAATTGATAAGATTTTTTGTGTTGGTGCATTGCTCCAAAAAACATTTACTTCCTTTGAAGTTTAAAGACTAAAATCATTTAATGAAAATAATTTTTATTTCTACACTGAAAATAAATTTAATAACCAATTACTTGAAGAATTGTATAATAAAAACCAAAAAATAATTAAAAATAAATATGTTCATTGGATTACTTATCTTGAAATGTACTTCAGATGAATTAACTTTATCCAAGTTTTCTCGAGTCTGAAAGAGAAATAATCTTGAAAAATAAAATCATCAATTATCCAGAAGAAAGGAAACTTCAAAGTATGTTGAAATTATTGAAAACGATATATTCGAAGGTGATCTGGTGAATCGGGAAGTGGAAAAACGGTTCTTTTTGATCATGTTTTAAATTTACTTAAAAATTAAATAAATGTCAATCATGTTTGTTTATAAAGATTTCTTGGTGGAGTGTCAAAATATATGAGTATATTCAAATTTGAATGAGAAAGTTTTCGTGTTAACTTTCTGGTCGAATGCAATGAAGGCGCAGATAAAGTTTCCAGAAATCATTTAAATTATTTTCTTAATGAATCACGTCTGATTATAATTTTGGATGGTTTTGAAGAATTGCCCTTTATCAATCTTTTTAAATTTTAACCTTTTAAAATTTTTAAAATCATCGAATGTTAAACAGGTTTGATATCAACAATCTAAGATATTATGCAAAGAACTGGAAGATACATTGGGTGTGGTTTCCTTTGAAATTGAGGACCTAAGTGAATTCATGAACAGATAAACCTTTGTAGCTTATATTTGAGAATTTCATGAAGATTCATCATATGTTTATGACTTGGAGTTTAAATCTAAAATTGATTCAGAGCTTCAATAATAGTCTTAGTAAAGGCAAGATAGAAATTTTAGGGTATTCCTCTCTCTATACACGCATGATTATATTGCCTTGTAAAGATGAAGCAATATATGATATACCATTTTATTTGAAGGAATGAGTCTATTTCGAATATATGAATGTTACCTAAGAAATGATATTTTTCTGACTGAAAAATCTCTTTAGACGAAGAAACTATTTATGAACTAATTAATCAGTTACAAATATTTTCTATTAGGTATGGTAAAGTAATTTGCAGTAAAGATGCCGAAATCCTAACAAGTATAGAACGAGAAAACTTAATTATAAAGCATTTATTTTACACAGGACTGTAATTGCAAACTGAAAGAGGTTTTCAGCTTCTTCATAGTTTTGTAGAGCAGTTTTTCTCTCTTCGCAATGTAATTTGGTTTCTAATACAGAAACGTATAATGAAATTGATATTGAGGTAAACTAATACAGCAATTGTAGACAATAGAAACGATATTATGCATGTACAGACGTTCGGATTCATTTTTTGTTGAGAAATTGAGAAAATGTAGAATTCAAAAGTCTACCAAAACTGATGTTTCTTTGCATTTTGAAGAAGAAAATTGTATTCATAATTGGAATATTTTAATAAAATTAATAGATAAACTGAAAAGAAAAAATCGTGCATATTGTCACTATTTGCATTTAATTTCTGATGCTCCTCAGGAATGTTTTTATGTTTTTATAGAATTAATAAGTAGAGTTAAAAATGTGCCACAAGATGTTAGCGTTGTCATATTAAACAGAATATTTAGTTTAGAAACTGAATTATTAAAACGATATGTTAGTAATTACTGTGATTTTATTTATAAGATATCAGTCGGCCCTTTACACTTAGTTCAAAAAGAGTGTCTTTATAGCAGCTTTTTAAACAAGATCGATGACATGAGATTATCAGAATTTGTGAATTTCTTAAGTGTAAGAATGGAAAACTTCAATATTTTATGTAAAAACGTGCTTGAAAATAGCGTTTCATTTGAACAGTTGAACACGGAACTAAATACCAAAGGTACAGATCAATTTAGGATTGTTTTCCTTCCTTATGATATCATTAATAAGGAACATTTTAAGAAAATTAACCATTTTTGTGTTAGAGAATTTTTCACAACTTTAAAAAAGTGTAAAAAAATTTGTAAATTTACTGAAAATGAAACTATTTTGAACGTGGTTCGACGCATAATTGATTATATCTGTTGCTTAAAAGGATTAGGTAATTCCTTCAATAAATATAGAAAAAAGAAAAATAAAACCCTGAAGGTAGGGTGGATAACAAGGCCAAAGAGGATAAATGATTATATAAGTAAATCTGTTAATAGGAAAGAAGATTTAAAACGTTTGAAAAGCATCTATAGGAAACATGATGTAAAACGTTTAAAAAACATCAACAAATACTTTAAAAATACATCAATTAATTTGAAATTCACTCCTATAAATAATAAAGAAGAAAGTAAAAAGATAAGAAAAACATTAAAAAAACTTTCAATTGACATAAATTATTATGAAGAGAACTTATTTACTAACTATAAAGATACACAGATAAATAATTTTGAAAAAAAAGTCAAGACAATATTAAAAAAGAAATTAAAAAAATTATCTAGAAATATTTATGATTTTAAAAACGAAAGACACATTAGAAAGGAAACTAAGGTCATGAAACTCAAAAAAGTAATGAGCAAAAAAAACATGACAAGGAATAAGAAAGAATTGGAAGAAATTGCATTTTCTAATTGGGAAGATGATAAAATAAATGACATGACGATGGATATAAAAGAATTTAAAAATATTGTATTTTCTATTTGGGAAAACGATGAAATAAGCGATTTAACGGTGACTATAAAAGATGTAGAAGAAATTGTTTTTTCTAATTGGGAAGATGAGGAAATTAGCGACATCACCGTAAATTTAAGAGAATTTAAAGAATTTGGAATTTCTAATCAGGAAAACGAATCAAATGATGAAGAAAGTGATTGCAAGGAAGAATAGAAAGAGATGCAGCTTTAGTTGGCATTTGAGAGAAAAAATGTATTATTATAATATATTTTATATATATATATATATATATATATATATATATAGTATAGTATATATATATATATATATATATATATATATATATATATATATATATATATATATATATATATTATATTTATATTTAGTTATAAAAATAAAAAATATATATATATATATATATATATATATATATATATATATATATATATATATATATATATATATATATATATATATATATATATATATATATATATATATATAATTATAGAAAATATAAATTATAAATAAATATATATATATATATATATATATATATATATATATATATATATATATATATATATATATATATATATATATATATATATATATATAAATATATATATATATATAGAAAGTATATATATATATATATATATATATATATATATATATATATATATATATATATATATATATATATATATATATATATATATATATATATATATATATATATATATATATATATATATATATATATATATATAATATATATATATATATATATATATATATATATATATATATATATATATATATATATATATATATATATATATATATATATATATATATATATATATATATATATATATATATATATATATATATATATATATATATAAATATAAATATATATATATATATATATATATATATATATATATATATAGTATATATATATATATATATATATATATATATATATAGTATATATATATATATATATATATATATATATATATATATATATATATATATATATATATATATATATATATATATATATATATATATATATATATATATATATATATATATATATATATATATATATATATATATATATATATATATATATATATCGAATTTTTGGTATATAGTTAGAAATAGATATATATATAATATATATATATATATATATATATATATATATATATATATATATATATATATATATATATATATATATATATATATATATATATATATATATATATATATATATATATATATATATATATATATATGTGGGCGAATCCAAAAACCCACAATTACTAAAATCGATTCTCAAAAAGCTTGCAGGAAAAACAGACCAATTTTTTGTAATTTAAAGTTCGATAACTCTTTTAGCAGGAAAACAGACCAATTTTTGGTAATTTAAAGTTCGATAACTCTTTCAGCTGGGTTTAAAAGTAATTACAATTTCACTTCTTTATTTTACAAGCAACTAGTATACGTTATTAATAAATAAATAAATAAATATTAATAAATATTATTTTTTATTATTATTATACAACACAAGCATAAATATTAAATAAATTAATGTAAATTACTATTAGTAAATAAATGAATAGAATATACAAGTACGATATATTGGAATACTTAAATTTTATAAATGTATCCTTCCTCAATTTAGCGTAAGCGTCATAAATCCTGTTAAACCATTTAGGCATCGATCGTCAAACCATCATCAATATGTGAATCGCATTGTCTCAATTCTTCATAGAATAACCAATCCAGTCGAACTTATTGGGTTTTATATGATTAGTTTTTCTAAAGAAAGTCACTTCCGAAACAAGATGACAATTTCCTCACAAAATGGAACATTTATGATTTATTAAAATAAATTCTGTAGTTTAAATGTCTAAAATTCAACAAAATATCAAAAGCAAATGTTTGTTCAAAGTTATAGATTTAAACGAACAATAGATTTCATCAAATAATCTGACCATATAATCGACCAATTTCTGGAGGAAAGATTTAAAAGAGGTTAACACACAATATCAAAATATATATCACACTATATGTGTAAAAACTAAAATTACAGAATCGTAACAATTTTAAATAAAGCCAAAATGACATAACTATCGTAACTTTTACAACTAACATCTATCTTTCTTTAATAAACTTTTTTAATATCGTCAGAGTAGTTTGTTAAGCAAAGATTTATTTTTATAACAATGATATTTCAAACTGGTACAACTTCCCCCCTTAAGAAAAATAATAAAAATTTCGAGAAATGAACATTTTTATCTATAAAAAATAATATGTACAAAAAACACAGACCTTGTTTATTTTACCTGACCAGGAAGTTCACTTACAACAATTCCTAATTCTTTAGCTTTATTTCTGGTTAATCTGCCTGGATGGAAGTTGTGAGAGGATGAAAATTGCTTAAATTGAAAGTTGTTTGTGGCATAAAAGAAAATACAGAGTTCCTCATTATAACAAGTTTATGACCATAGTCAAGTTTGGTTTCCAAATCTTTCAACGTCTGAATACCTATAATTGTGCAGAAATTCGAATGCTTTCCAAAAATATCGTCTTCTACAATCGCAAAAGGCACATCATTTATTTCTAAATTTTCAATTTTTATATCTAATTCAGCATACTCACTTAAAAGAGATGTTCCATTGTATCCTACCATAGTTACAGAATGACTGAGTTGCAGTTTTTTCTTCTTTTTCTTTTTACAAAGTTTTTCAATGCTAGTTCTGGAGATTAAATTGATAGATGAGCCCGTATCCAAAATACTGCAAAAGCGTAAATCATTAATTGTGACACAAATCTTTGAAATGCGATTATGAAGATGATTACAACTCACCATATCAGTATCAAAATATTGGTCTCCGAAATGATACACTATGCCTTCTTCCTTCTGTTCATAGAGCAGATTGAGTGCAGGAATTTCTTTAAAAGAATTGACAAGTGGTAACTCTGAGTCTGGTCTCAATTCTAAAGCATATTCATTATCTAATCTTTTGTTTCCATAAGGAACAAGTCTTTGTTCTAGAAAAGAATTACATTTTTCTGTTTCATTAGGTTCTATTAACTCAACATGCCCACCAGACAAAGAAAATAAATAAATGACAGGGGCATTTTCTAGTGGTTTCGTATGGTAAGTAAATTTCATCAAAAATGTTTTATGAACAAGTACATAAATAACACATTGGAAAAGTTCACCAAAAGCATTCAAAATGTCAAAAGAAGGTGCGATTTCGGGGTCCATCATACTCGAGATAATTCTCTTTTTGCCTTCTATTTTATACTTTTTGGGGGATTTTAGAAGCTCTTTAACTAATATCTCTCGAAGAAATAAAATAGGTTCTTTTTGTTGAGATTGGTCTCTCATCTTTTTCCAAATATTAAACAGCGTGTGGTCTCTCTTAATTTGAAACAATAGACAATCAATCATGCAGTTTGGACCACCTTTAGGGGAATGAATAACTCTGTAATCTCCGCCGAAATCTTCAACCACTATTTCTGAATTTACTACATTTCTACTGAGACCATCCGCTATGACATTATCTTTTCCTGAAATATACTCTATTTCGAAGTCAAATTCCAATAAATCTGTTAATGTGCGGGCTAATCTTGAATCTACATTTTTTAATGAATATAAATATTTTAGTGGTTGATGATCAGTTTGCAATATAAATGGTATTCCCAAAAGGAAAGATTTGAAAGTCTTTATCCCCCATCTGATGGCTGCTAATTCTCGTTCTATGGCACTGTAGTTTTTCTGTGCTTTAGAGAAGGCCATGCTAGCCAAAGCTATTGTTCTCCGTTCGAGTTTTCCATTTTCACCTATTTGGTCTTGCATCAGTTCTGATCCGGCACCCTCTTTAGAAGCATCTGTGGCAACTATCAATTTGTGTTCACTGTTATAATCTGGAAAATATAATGTGCTATTTTCTAAAGCCAAAGATTTTAAATTTTTAAATGCCTCTATTTTCTTATCATTCCAATCAATTGCCATTTTTCTAGGTTGTCCAATGATTTCTGTTAGTGGTTTGGCAATTTCAGCAGCATGTCTCATAAATTTTCTTTGCCATAAGGTTAAACCCAGGAAAGTATGTAAATCACCAATGGTCTTGATATTTTCAATCTCATTTTTACTATCAATATGCCTATCTTCCTGCAAACCTTTTTCACAACAACATGTCCCAAAATTCACTCAGATGTGGCCCAAGTACATTTTGATAACTTTGCCTTTAACCCCCTCTTTCTCAATTTATGCAACACTCGATCAAGCAATTCCAAATGATTTTCAAAGTTCTTGGAACGTAACAAAATATCATCAAGATAACAATGTACCAAAGGTGGTGAAGCCAACTTATTTTTTAGGGATTTCTTTAAAGAAATATCATTTATTTTATTTTCAGAATTTTGTATTTCAGAGGTAAGAAATTCCTCCAGAACTAACTCCATTTCTCTCTGGAAACAAGATGGGGCAGTTTTTAATCCAAAACTTAATCTCTTAAACCTAAATGATCCGACTCCTGGTACTGCAAAACTAGTGATGTCTCTCGAATTCTCATCAATTTCCATCTGATAATATGCGCGACACAAATCTACAGAACTGAAGACGTTTGCTCCTTTTAAATTGTATATTGTATCCTGAAGATTGGGAATCGGAAAAGTGTCACCTCTAATCCTTTTATTTACTGATCTGTAATCTGCCGCCAATCGTAAACTTGAATCAGATTTAAAAATAGGGACAAGAGGGCTATTCCATTCAGATTTGGATCTTTCGATTATACCACTGGCCATTAATTTTTCAATTTCCTCATGAATAGCAGTTGTAACGATGGGGTTAAAGTGCCTTGGCTTGTGATATACAGGAGTAGCTCCTGGAAGAAGTTCAATTTTAAATTTTGTCAATGATGCAGGTTGTTTCAGATCTTCATCATTTATAGAAAATATATCTGCATATTCCCACAAAAGATTTGAGAGTTTCTGTTGTTGTTGTTCATTCAGGTGGTCACAAATTAATTTTTCTTTAAACTCTTCTAAGGTCCACTTTTTGGGGATGTCTGCAATCTTTTCCCACTCGTCCTTGGCTAAATCTAAATCTTCTGGATCTCCACCATTAACAAATACTTTACACTCTTGCTTAAAACTCTCAAAACATTCACTATATGCTAAGAGTGTTTTAATAATGCCTACCGTTTCTCCTTTTTTCAGTGGTGGTACTTCATGTGTTTTTAACACTTTTACTTTAAAAATTCTATCATTAACTATGCCTGGTACAAAAGAAAACTTATCATTTAATGGTTCACACACTAGTTCTTCATAATCCACAATGTCAATAGTCATATCGGGTATTTCAACTTTTACAAAACTCTTTTCATTATCAAAATTTTCTCCTAAAATGCAATGCACTTCATGCAAGACTCTTCTACATTCATTTTTCCTATAATAAATTTCCCAAAATGTTCCTTCACAACCATGGTGGATTAATTTATTTTTGGTCACATCAAGTATAATCTTATATTTAGAGAAAAAACTTTCCCCCAAAAATAAGGAATAATTCGGGGTATTTGGTAATATCGTAAATTCATCTGAAAAACAAATATTAGCTATAGAAAATTCTAAAAATATGATATTGTTTTCTACTTCAATTACCATTTCTGAAGCCGCCAACCTATTAAAAAGATCATTTCCAATATAATTTTTCCTAGACCCACTATCTAGTAACGTTTCAGATGTTATGCCATAAAGAACTACAGGAAGAGACTTTAATTCCCCACAGTTCAATGTTTTAAATGCTGATTCACTTTCGCAAACAAAGCTTCTTATTTCCAATTCCGGAGATTCTTCTTTAAAAGAATTTTCATTTATATCTGGTGGCTCTTCAAAAGCACAATCAGTAGGAGAGTTTTCTTTGTTTATTTCAGTAGCGGGGATTTCATTATCGATTTCATCACAAAGTACTTCATATCTGTTTTTTACAGCTAAGGTCACACCACTGTTCACCTTAGGTGATACTAGTTTTCCGATGTTATTGTTGTCATTATTACTTTCCGTATGCTCATTTCTTTCTTCCCTCTTGGGTCTTAATTTTGGATTGGCAAACCAGCAAAACTTGGCAATGTGTCCTTTTTTGTCGCAATATTGACAGACCGGGATTTCCATTTTTTCAACCTTTTTTTCTCTTAAAGCTTTTGGTTTTTCTTCACATTTTGAGATCAAATGAGTATCTGATCCACATCTGTAACACAAACCAAGCTTCTTGAAACACTTTTCAGATACATGCCCTAACCTACTACAATGTATGCATTTTTCTTTTGTTTCACTTTTTTCTTGATTTACATTCCTGCTGCTGTTAAAGTATACTCTGGGACGCACAATATTGACTACTTCCCTTTCACCTTTATCATTCTCAACATAAGAATAAGTGGGACTGCTTTCGGAAACCAGTGTCTCATTACAACTTTCTAGAGCAAGCACAAAATTTTGAATGGCACTGTACGACATTTTCATATTAAACATAGATTTTATTTCCACATACTTACTTGCGACCAGCTTTTTGGTTTTCTCAGGTAGAGTATTTTTTAATTTCTCATAGAGTTCATCGGAGGTCTCTGGATCGATAAGAGGATAAGCCTTTGTAAACAAAAATCGAACTTTGGCCATATAATCATGAATTTTCTCACCCCCATATTTTACATTAGAAAATGATACCTGCTGAATATTTCCTAACTCTTTAGTGGTTTTATAATAGCTTAATAATTGATTTTTTATAATGTTATAATTTGAAGTATGACCACCATTCATCTTATAATAAGTTAAGAAGCTGCCTTTAAGTTTATTTTCAAGGGCCATTAACCAATATTGCCTATCAGAACCATATTTGGTATTGCAAAAATTTTCAAATATTATAAAATACTCATCCAGAGACTGCAAATCTGACTCATCAAACACAGATATTTCTGGCACCTTTTTACCTGAAATGATTGACATATACGGTGCTGAAGCACCAACTGAATTATTTTGATTAATAGGTGTATTAAAATATGGAAATTGTGCCACCGTAGTAAATGGGGTATGATGATTTGAAAATGGGGGAGGGCACACTTGAGTAACGGTTGGAGTTGTACTACAAATAGGAGCACAATATACTGTTGTTACCCGACTCTCACCCGTACTGCCAGATGTAGTTACACTAATAGGAAACTTACACTCATCGGCTCCAGAACCTACACCTACTGCACCAACCAAAGGTGGTAGCTGCGATCGTCTTATTTTTTTAGCATTTTTTTCGTTACTCATCCGCAATATAAGATTCATTGTTGATAATGAAATTTTTCCTTCCTTGTATTCCGTTTTCTGAGGTTCAGGCAATTCATCCAAGAGAATTGATAAATCTTCTTCCAATTCATCGCTCTCCAAACCTTCCTCCGGCATTACATTTGTTCCTAAGCCATGAACTTCCTGATCCATTTTACTTGTCAAGTTTTTTCTTTTTACCTTAAAAATATTAAACAAATTAGTTATCAAAATATTTTAGATACATAAGTGCATAGAATGCATAAATAGATAACTTGAATGAAAAATTAAATAAATAAATACGTATTCATATATCCATTATTCATTTTTAACAGTTTAAATTTTTTTAGCAAAGAATTTTTCATATAACTATTATTCATTTTTAACAGTTCAAATTTTTTAGCAAAGAATTTTTCAAATATGATTTAAATAAATAAAGTTAAATCATTTAACAAAGAAATTTTCATATAGGAACTATTTATTTTTAACAATTTAATTTATTAGTAAAAATTGTAACTAACAACCCAGCGAAAAAAGTAATCTCGGTGGGACCTCCAAATTGTGGGCGAATCCAAAAACCCACAATTACTAAAATCGATAGTTCTCAAAAAGCTTGCAGGAAAAACAGACCAATTTTTTGTAATTTAAAGTTCGATAATTCTTTTAGCAGGAAAAACAGACCAATTTTTTGTAATTTAAAGTTCGATAACTCTTTCAGCTGGGTTTAAAAGTAATTACAATTTCACTTCTTTATTTTACAAGCAACTAGTATACGTTATTAATAAATAAATAAATAAATATTAATAAATATTATTTTTTATTATTATTATACAACACAAGCATAAATATTAAATAAATTAATGTAAATTACTATTAGTAAATAAATGAATAGAATATACAAGTACGATATATTGGAATACTTAAATTTTATAAATGTATCCTTCCTCAATTTAGCGTAAGCGTCATAAATCCTGTTAAACCATTTAGGCATCGATCGTCAAACCATCATCAATATGTGAATCGCATTGTCTCAATTCTTCATAGAATAACCAATCCAGTCGAACTTATTGGGTTTTATATGATTAGTTTTTCTAAAGAAAGTCACTTCCGAAACAAGATGACAATTTCCTCACAAAATGGAACATTTATGATTTATTAAAATAAATTCTGTAGTTTAAATGTCTAAAATTCAACAAAATATCAAAAGCAAATGTTTGTTCAAAGTTATAGATTTAAACGAACAATAGATTTCATCAAATAATCTGACCATATAATCGACCAATTTCTGGGGGAAAGATTTAAAAGAGGTTAACACACAATATCAAAATATATATCACACTATATGTGTAAAAACTAAAATTACAGAATCGTAACAATTTTAAATAAAGCCAAAATGACATAACTATCGTAACTTTTACAACTAACATCTATCTTTCTTTAATAAACTTTTTTAATATCGTCAGAGTAGTTTGTTAAGCAAAGATTTATTTTTATAACAAATATATATCAAATCATATATATATATATATATATATATATATATATATATATATATATATATATATATATATATATATATATAAATATATATATATATATATATATATATATATATAAATATATATATATATATATATATATATATATATATATATATATTGCAATGAATTTGTGTAATAGAATTTAAAAATTTATTAACCAAGGAAATATTAAATGATAAACTTTTTTATATAAGGAATTTCAATTTTTTGTGTGTTGATTATTGAATTATATATCTAAAATATATATATATATATATATATATATATATATATATATATATATATATATATATATATATATATATATATATATATATATATATATATATATATATATATATATATATATATATATATATATATATATATATATATATATATATATATATGAGAAAGAAAGAATGAAATAAATAAATATTTATATATATATATATATATATATATATATATATAGGATATATATATATATATATATATATATATATATATATATATATATATATATATATATATATATATATATATATTTCCCGCTGGGAGTATTGATTCTTTTTGTAAATTATCTTGGTATTGCAACATAAGACGTAAAATAATGATAAGAACCAATACAAGGGGGGGTGTGCATTCTTCCGCCCCCAGCACTAATATGTGACCTTGGCACACACGTAATCTTTATAGTCTTCCTTTCTGTCCACTCATTTTTCGAAGTAATTATCTATATCTTTCCTTCCCCTTCCTAATCCATAGTTTCCATCTGTAGTGGTAGCAGGGCTTGAGTCCCGCAACTATTTATTTATATCCTAGAAATGCTCATGTGTGACTGGGATTCTTGGGGCATTTTTGAGCACCCTATCACCAGTTATTAGGAAGCAAGATACCTTATATATAATATATATATATATATAGTATCATATATATATATATATATAGTATATATATATATATATATATATATATATATATATATATATATATATATATATATAATATATATATATATAGTATTATATATATATATATAAAGTATATATATATTGTAACTCCGTGTGTTTTGCATTTCAATTAAAAGGGAAATTTCTAAAGTTTTTCATTTTCCTATTATTATTATTATTATTATTATTATTATTATTATTATTATTATTACTATTATTATTATTATTATTATTATTATTCTTATGTATTTCTTCATGCTTTTAGGCAATTTTGATTAAGGTTGCTTTATATATTTTTAGATATATTGGCAATAGAAGTTTAACTGGGATGACTTACTTCCTGGGGAAATAGTAAATAAATGAGAAAAACAAAAGAAATGGACATCTAAGACATCTAATATTAGAATTGAGAAAAGCAGTTGCAACTTTAGAACAAGAATCTACGACTGCTAAGTTGAACTTATTGGCTGAAAAGTGGTTGTTGATAGCTTGATGGTGGGTTTCTTTAGTAATTTTTATACCCTGGCAGTTCCCTGACATGATACTGGATCCTTCGTAGGATTGTCCGATCATTGGTATATCAGTTAACTTTAGTTTATCTAAAAATTATGCCTATGATTTCATTCTGAACTTTTGGGTTGGAATAGCTCGTATGTCTCTCGGAATGACTTGGAGTGTTTTTGTTTTAAATAGCAAAAATTTCTCTAATTTCTAAGCAACTTCACCTGGTTTTCCAAGCTGCGTTCTGACGATATCCTTTCAGAGGGACGCCTTGACGTATAGGGCTCACGAAAACGCCAGCAGTTAGGTCTCCTCTCATAACAACAATTCTGCATTTCCTCCATTTGCATTACAAGTCTTATGCAAACAATACCGGTTTCCCACGAGTGTTTGTGAGAAAAAACGTCTGAGCGCACTGAATATATACCGAAAACTCGTGTTTTTTAATAGTTTTGATAAATTTTTCCGTTTAGCAATAATATTTTTATTAATTAACTAACAATTTTCTAGGAGGGCCAATTGGTCATCTGGAGGAGGGGTCTCCTTAGCCCTACTTAATGGCGTCTATGAATTGCTGAAAGCGGACGGAGTCCATTTCATCATCACGTACTTTGGTATACTGTTTCCCGCTGCAAGCTTTCTTTAATCATTTCCATTACTTTGACCAATATTTATCTATTATGTAAAGTTAATTTTGCTTAGACTTCGTAAGACAATACTTGAAAACAATTGTTGTAACTCAATTAATTGAGGTATTTCATTTCTCAACCCGTATGTGCTAGTAATGTTAAAAAAAAAAAGTATCGATTTATATCGATTTTGATTTTTTATTCGATAGATCGAAAATATCTTGCTTATATTTTAACCGATATATCGATATCTTTTCAGCATTTATTTGTCCATTAATATTATAAATAGCAATGAACATCAATTTCACAAATTGAAATTATTAAAATCATCATGGAAGAATCAAAGTACAACAAAAAAGGGAAAATATTTTTTTATCAATCTTTTTTTTTTTTCTGAAAATTCTCAAAAAAAATATAAATAAAGTAAGGTCTTTCTACTTCTCTCTCTCTCTCTCTCTCTCTCTCTCTCTCTCTCTCTCTCTCTCTCTCTCTCTCTCTCTCTCTCTCTCTCTCTCTCTCTCTCTCTCTTTCTTTCTCTTTCTCTTTCTCTCTCTCTCTCTCTCTCTCTCTCTCTCTCTCTCTCTCTCTCTCTCTCTCTCTCTCTCTCTCTCTCTCTCTCTCTCTCTCTCTCTTTCTTTCTCTTTCTTTCTCTCTCTCTCTCTCTCTCTCTCTCTCTCTCTCTCTCTCTCTCTCTCTCTATCTCAAGTCGCCTCGCTCAGTATTATATATATATATATATATATATATATATATATATATATATATATATAGGTATATATATATATATATAAAAATATATAACTATATTTCTATATATATATATATATATATATATATATATAGCTTCCTTCTTCTTATCTTCCTTTTTTTTCCAAGACTGTGAGTAAGGTGCGTGACAAACATCGGAAGATAAAGCAGTAAGAAGAATATGACAAAAGTCGAAAAGAAAGCCCAACCTTACCGCCCTCTGTACCATTAATTAGTAAGAAGTCGCAACCAGAAAAATCCACCCTAGAGCTTCTTCATGGGACCGCGACGGATCCTCTCACTATGGTAAATCGTCATGTGGTTCATCCTCTGGCTCCATGGGCCGCAAATCCACTCCCCTGATAACAATACCCCGCCATTCTCTCCTATCATGCATCTTTATTCTTTCTTCTCGCCTCTTGCCAAACTCACATTTCCTGCAAACATTCCCTTACTGACTCAACTACTTTTTCTTCGGACTCCCAGCCGGTCGGTTCCCAACACACTCAGCACTATACATCCGCTTAACCAACCGACTATCATTCATCCTTCTTCCACATGACTAACCCATCTCAACATTTCTCATTTATTCCTCTCGTTAATTTCTTTTCACACACCATATCTTCTAATACGTATCGTTCATTCCTCATTTATCGTTATTCTTCACACCTAGCACAATTCCCTAAGATTGTCCATCTGAACACATTGAACTTTTAGATCTCTATACTTTTATTCCAGACCATAGTCTCACTACTATACAATAACACAGGTAACAACATACCCTCATGTAAGACCCTAGCACATTCAACCACGCTTCTTTTTTACCTTTTAACCGCTTTCTATCACCTCTTCATTCCACCCATTCACTGAGCACATTTTACTCCCTTTTGCACATCCACATACTTCCTCTGCACTACTAACAATTGCTTCCTTCATTTTGTCTCCCAGATTTGTTCACAGGTATCAACTTGTCTACATTCAATTCATTTACTAGCGAGCTCTTACACATACTTATACTTATTGTCTTGCTCACTTAACTTCTCACTCTTAATTTTACCTACTTCTTTCTGTATCACCTTCCTTTCCATCCAAGCCCCCACTAACAACAATTTCTGTTACATAGAACAACAAAATGATCCGATAATCCCATTCCTAAAACCCCTAACTGATTTAACATCCAACACATACTCTTCAACATCTCCTTCTTCACCAACACTAAATCAATCATACTTTTCACTTCGATACCATCTCACTCTACACTCCAACTTCTAGTATACTTTATGATACTTCTTTAGTTATAAAGAAAGTACACTTTACACACATACCTCTCTTCACAGATCCATCCACCTTCCTACCATTCTCATTTTTTCCTCCCGCCACCCCAAAACCAACTTCTGTTATACCATCCCTTTGATCACCTATTCAACCATTCAGGTCCCCAAAACTATCAATCTGAAACTCCTACTCACCCCATCCAGAATATCATTCAGATTATCCAAAAAAATCGTACTCTCTTCAACGTTTCCCTCAGTATGGCATACGTCACAACCACACATACCTTGACCTTTTCAAACTTAAATTTAACCATTAGAATTCTAGGACTCACACACTCAAAGTCTACCATAGCTTCGTACCACAGGTCACTCATCAAAATTGCAACTCCTTCTCTTCCTCTCTCATTCATTTCCACACCGGCACACACACATTTCACACCACACCCACTCAATTTCTGTTTTTCATCTTTGTTTCAGTACAGTCATGAAGCATATTCAAATTTGCCCTTTCTAAATACATCCATCACATTATTATTATTATTATTATTATTATTATTATTATTATTATTATTATTATTATTATTATTATTATTAATGTTCTGTATCTCTTCATGTTTGGAGGCAATTTTGATTAAGGTTGCTTTATATATTTTTAGATATATTGGCAATAGAAGTTTAACTGGGATGACTTACTTCAAAATTGAGAAAAGCAGTTGCAACTTTAGAGCAAGAATCTATGACTGCTAAGTTGAACTTATAGGCTGAAAAGTGGTTGTAGATAGCTTGAGGGTGGGTTTCTTTAGTAGTTTGGATACCCTGATAGTTCCCTGACATAATACTGGGTCCTTCGTAGGATTGTCCGATCATTGGTATATCAGTTAACTTTAGTATATCTAAAAATTATTCCTACGATTTCATTTTGAACTTTTGGATTTGAATAGCTCCTATCTCTCTCGAAATGACTGGGAGTGTTTTTGTCTTATATAGCAAAAATTTCTCAAGTTTCTAAGCAACTTCACCTGGTTTTCCAAGCTGCGTTCTGACGATATCCTTTCAGAGGGACGTTTTGACGTATAGGGCTCAAAATAACGCCAGCAGTTAGGTTTCTTCTCATAACAACAATTCTGCATTTTCTCCATTTGCGTTACAAGTCTTATGCAAACAATACCGGTTTCCCAAGAGTGTTTGTGAGAAAAAACGTCTGAGCGCACTGAATAAAATACCGAAAACTCGTGTTTTTTTTATAGTTTTGGTCAATTTTTCCGTTTAGCAATAATAATTTTATGAATATTTTTATTAATTAACTAGCAATTTTCTAGGAGGGACAATTGGTCATCTGGAGGAGGGGTCTCCTTAGCCCTACTTAATGGCGTCTATGAATTGCTGAAAGCGGACGGAGTCCATTTCATCATCACGTACTTTGGTATACTGTTTCCCGCTGCAAGCTTTCTTTAATCATTTCCATTACTTTGACCAATATTTATCTATTATGTAAAGTTAATTTTGCTTAGACTTCGTAAGACAATACTTGAAAATACTTGTAACTAATTCAGGTATTTATACTTTTACATAAAGATAATGCGATAAAAAGATAATATAAATATTGCTTCAATATTCCAACATACAGGAATGTAAACAATCTAGAGGTATTTCTGTCAACTGTATATGTTAGTAATGTTAAAAAAAAAAAGTATCGATTTATATCGATATTGATTTTTTATTCGATATATCGAAAATATCTTGCTTATATTTTAACCGATATATCGATATCTTTTCAGCATTTATTTGTCCATTAATATTATAAATAGCAATGAACATCAATTTCACAAATTGAAAATTTACTAAAATCATGGAAGCAACAAAGTACACAACAAAAAAAGGGAAAATATTTTTTTATCAAATCTTATTTTTATCTGAAATAATTCTCAAAAATAATATTAAGTAAAGTAAGGTCTTTCAATCTCTCTCTCTCTCTCTCTCTCTCTCTCTCTCTCTCTCTCTCTCTCTCTCTCTCTCTCTCTCTCTCTCTCTCTCCTTTCTTTCTCTCTCTCTCTCTCTCTCTCTCTCTCTCTCTCTCTCTCTCTCTCTCTCTCTCTCTCTCTCTCTCTCTCTCTCTCTCTCTCTCTCTCTCTCTCTCTCTTTCTCTTTCTTTTCTCTCTCTCTCTCTCTCTCTCTCTCTCTCTCTCTCTCTCTCTCTCTCTCTCTCAAAAAATTCGCAACTGACTGACAATACATATATATATATATATAGCAGCAGTATATATATATATATATATATATATATATATAGAGTGTATATATATATATATATATATATATATATATATATATATATATATATATCCCTCTTCTTCATCTTTCTTTTTTTTCCAAAACTGGAGTAAGGCGTGACAAGACCTCAAGAAAAGCAGTTTAGAAGAATATGACAAAAGTCGAAAAGAAAGCCCAACCTTATCGCTCCCTCTTTACCATTAATTAGTAAGAAGTCGCAATCAGAAAATCCACCCTAGAGCTTCATGGGACCACGACGGATCCTCACTATGGTAAATCGTCAAGTGTAGGGTTCATACCCTGGCCCAGGTGGGCCACAACCATACCCCTTACAACACCCCACAAGCTATTCTCTCCTCTCTCCTATCATGGACCTTTCTTCTCGCCTCTGCCAAACTCACATTTCTCTCTTGCAAACATTCCTTTACTGGCTCAATCCACTTTTTCTTCGGTCTCCCAGCCGGTCGGTTCCCAACACACTCATCACTATACATCCGCTTAACCAACCGACTATCATTCAGCCTTTCCACATGACCAAACCATCTCAACATACTTTAAATTCATTTATTCTCTCGTTTACCCCTTTCTTCACACCACGCATCTCTCTAATACGTTCATTCCTTCATTTTATCTATTCTTCTCACACCTAGCACACCCCTAAGATTGTCCTCTGAACACATTGAACTTTAGATCAATACTTCTTAATATTCCAGACCATAGTCTCACTACTATACAAAACACAGGTAACAACATACCTCATGTAAGACTCTAGCACACTCAAGACTTATCCCCTTTTAGCGCACTCAACGATTTAATTGCACCAGCCACCTTCCTGCCATTCACACAACTTTCCTGCTACACTCTAGCATCATCCGTTCCCTCTCATCCAACACATACCCTTAAATATTTAAACTCAGACACTTGTTCTAGCTGCTCACCATCTAACATAACTCACACCCACGGAGGACTGTCCTCACTCACAACCATAACCTTACCTTTATTATTTACGTTTACTTTCAAGCCCTCCTTTTACACACCGTGCCAAACCTCTCTACCAATCCTCCTAAACTCTCTTCAGATTCACCACACAGAACCAAATCATCCGCATATAATAGGTATGGCACCCTCCACTCATCTCCATTCTCCATCATTCTAACACCGTTTCCTGCCACACCTCTTATTCTTCATAACCCCATCCATATACAAGTTAAATAACCATGAGACATAATAACCCTGTCTCACTCCGCTATTAACTTACTAAACCAATCACCTTTGACACCATTTATTATTACACACGCCTCACTATCCTCATACACACTTTTGATTCCATTCAGAAGCCTACCACTAACACCATATATCACTAACACCTGCCATAGAGCTTCCCTATTAACCCTAACATACGCCTGTTGCAAATCCATAAAACCTAATTACTATTTATTCTTCTTCTCCCTCATTTTCTCAATCATTTGTTTCAATGTAAAGATTTAATCCACACAACGTCTACCACTCCTAAATGCACCTTTTTGATATATTTTTTTTCCTTACAATATAATTGTGGAATGAGAGATGTATTTGATTAAGCGAATGCAAAGATATAGGCGAGAACGACATTCAATAATATCATTCTATCCTATCAAATTGACATATTTGTAAGGTTTTTTGATGTCAAATAGAAGTAGGGTGCGTACTGAATATTTCAAGTGTTTTTTTGGGTAGAGCCACAGCAAAAGACCTAGACAACTTCATTGCAGGAATAAAACCATTACTGCGTAAGAACATTCTCCATGTTTCAAAGGACGGTCCCAATGTCAATTTGAGTTTTATTAAAAAATTGGATGAAAAGATCAAAGAAGAAAATCAGATTGAAAACATCGTAATTAATATTGGTGTTTGTGGACTACATGTTATTCATGGAGCAATAAAACTGGATTACAGACAGCAAAGTGGGAAGTGGATAGCTTTTTGCGAGATGTTTATTACATTTTCAGTGATTCACCAGCCCGCCGTGTTGAGTTCATTGAAGTTACTGCAAAATCTGTTTTTCCTTTAAAACACTGTACAACCAGATGGCTTGAAAATGTGGCTTCTATTGACAGAGTTTTAAGTATTTATGATGCTATGAAGATATTTATTGACAGCCGAAAATCTCTCAGCACCAAACCATTACAAAATGTTTCTGTTCAAACCAAAGATGTATTTCTAAAATGCAAACTGTTTTTTTTTAAATGCTTTCCTTAGAATGTGAATCATTTTTATGAAAGTTCCAAACGTCAGACCCACTTGGTCCATTCCTGTTCACAGATTTACAATGTCTCGTATTAAATATTATGGAAAGATTTCTTAAGTTCAGTAAAATGCCTGCTACAACAACTAAGCTTTTTGCATTATATTTACATGACAAAGACAATTTGCGTGATGTAAAAGGTATTAATCTTGGATTTCAGACAAAAACACTTCTCAAAGAAGTCACTTCGAATGAAAATAATATCCTAAAATTTAAACTTGAATGCCAGCTAGACTGTGCTAATAAAAATGACAGAAAAGAGGACCTTAAGTAATACATGGTCCTCAAAATAATTTAGTATTGGAAAGGTTGGTAATAATTTTTATATCAAAATTAAAATTAAAAATTCGATTTGCTATAAAAAGAACTTACTTTTTTTATTTTTTTGTGCTTCAAATTGATTTATTTTCCAATTCACTTTATTTAATTTTTTAGTTTGTTTAACAAAATATTACAATATGTTGTAGAGAGAGTATATATATATAGTATATATATATATATATATATATATATATATATATATATAAATATATATATATATATATATATATATAAGGTATATATATATATATATATATATATATATATATATATAGTGATATGATTTGTCAGATTTACAAAACATAGTATGTAGTTAGAGGTTCTTATAGGTTGCTTGGTGGTAAAACAAATTATATATTTTGGAATCAATGGAAAGGAATTCTAAGGATGGGATTAACTTTTTTTTTTTTTTTTTTGATAAAATTTTTTTTTTAACTAAAGAAAATGTCACCTTAGGTAAACTGCAAAGATATAAGAGTCAGTCCCCGGCCTTCCAGGACGACGTGGGGGACTAACCTTCTCCGCCAGTAGAATTCCGAACCCTGTGCTGGAGTCTTTATGCCTGTAGTGGCTCCTCTGATCACCCTCCGGGAAGGGAAATGTCCCCCCGGTCCCCTGTCGGCTCTCCAAGCCTCCCATACTCCAGAGAATAATTTATTTTTGTTTTTGGAGAATTTTAAAAGTTTTAGTGTCTGAACCATAGGGGAGAGGGGATGTTTACACCCTGAGGGGATGGTCAGAGAACACCCGTGACACCGTGAGTGGGTTCTGAGACCATCCTGGAGGTAGCATTGTCCCCCCTGTCCACCGGGAGGCTGAAAGACCCTGACTCCTGCCATCTTTGCGCGGTTTACCTTAGGGTATTCCTTTAGTTAAAAAAAAATTACTCTAAAAAAAAAAAAAAAAAAAAGTTAAATCTTATCCTATGAATTTTCGGCTAGATTCCAAAATATATAATTTAAATACTACAGGACCTGCCGCTCTCTAGCTACATACTGTGAGCATTAAAAACGTGATTATATATATATATATATATATATATATATATATAGGTTATATATATATATAGTAGCATGGTATATATATATATATATATATATATATATATATATATATATATATATATATATATATATATATATTGTCACCTTCCCTTCTTCTTCTTTTTGAATATTACGAACCGTCCGCTCACGTGATCAATAACCCCATTTTCTACTCCTTCGAATTCGCCATCTTCCGCCCAACAGCATTTCGATCTTCTCTTTTTTAAACGTCTAAACATTTTGTGTATTCAATAATTATTTGCAAAGACACCTTACAAACTGTATAGTGAGCACTGCTGAATATTGTGAAAGTGCTTGGTGATATTAAAATCTTCGGTATCACGTTTGCTCTCGATTGTTAACAAGGTGATAACTTGTGTATTATTTTTAGGCCTAGTTTTAGTGTCTCATATTTCTTTCCGTCTTACTAGATAATTATGTGTTCTGCTGTATTGTGAATATTAGTGAAAAACATTCAGTAAAAATTAGTCTTTATTATACATTACATTTATTTAAATTTTAATAACTTTCTTATGTATTATTAGTTATATAAAGAACTCACGCACAAAATTTTTAATATTTTATATAATAGTTCTCCCTTAACAAAGAATGTAGAAAACTGATTTCTTCTTAATATTTATATTCCATATTATAATTATTATTATTATTATTATTATTATTATTATTATTATTATTATTATTATTATTATTATTATTATTATTATTATTATTATTATTATTATTATTATTATTTTTTTAATTGTTTTCAATATATTAATTGTGTTTATTATTTCGTTAAATAGATTCTGGCACAAAAACGTTGATGTAGTTATTCAAGCCCTGTTATCATAGTGGTGACCCTTCGTAGTGCTGGCCCTTGGATTTTTGCCGTCGTCTATCCTGGCATTTCTACAACCACAACGAACTCTCTCTCATCTCAACAGGATCCACAGTATCCACATCCTGAAGCGGAAACTTCTTTATAATATAATTAAAAGAATTTTAATAATATTTTAATATACAAATTTTACATAATATCAGGGCGAATTCCGTCCAT
>JABUQX010086105.1:0-15000 GCA_015478945.1 Trachelipus rathkii | reverse complement strand
ACAGCACAGAGTGCATAATTAATGAATTAATAGGTGTCCGAGATGTAGTTGGTACGACGCAGATACAGTGTCGGAATGTATATGGAGTATGCGTTGAGACTTGCATAATGTTCGTTACATGAACCCATATAGAATGCATAAAAGAAGACAGAGGAAGAATGAAGAAAGAGTTAGAAAAAATCAAAGACTAGGAAGGTTCATGATGTGATGCAATGAGCTGGTGACGACACCTGAGCCGGAGCCGGAGCTTTTTAAGCAGGAACATTTACATTTGTAATTTCTTTTCATTTAACCCATTTTCTAAACTCTGAGCAATAACTTTAATACTTTAAGAACATCAAGTTCTTTTAAACTAAAACATTCAAATTTTGTTCAAAGTTTTTATTTATTTTTAGAAAATCTGTTTCGTTATTTAAAAAATTGTTAAAAATTTTGTTTTTACTTAAAAAAATGATTTTTTTTATTAAAAACATTGATCATAAATCAGTAAAGCAGTAACGCAAACACCCCAGCCTCCTTCCATCTGGCCATGCAATACTGCTTTACTGTTTTACTGGTTTAGGATCATATTTGAACACATATTTTGTATAAAATTAATGTGAAAATAAGTTCAATGTATAAACATTAAATAAAAATGTTTTTTTTTGTATGAACATTACATAAAATTGTCAAAAATATTTAAAGTCTTTACTAAACCTTTCTATCATTTAAAAAAATATCAATTAGTCAATAAATTAAAAGATCAAACTCTAATCAATCACACACCCCATCTTTAAGCAAATAAAGTCAATTTTAAACTTCATTAATTATATAAGATAACATAAAAATATGTTCTTTGTATGAAGACAACATAAAATTACTAAAACTGTTTCATCTTTTGATCAAATTTTATTATTTTGTATTAAAAATAACTTTTTATAAACTTTTTGCGAAAATAACTTCGTTGCATAAAATTTCGCATATGAATATAGATTAACAAAAAAAAAAAAAACAAAAAAAAAACAACAACATTCATTTTAAAACAAATACTGTATAAAAATATACTGCAAGACGCTATGTAATAATTTATTGAAAATTTATATATATATAATATATATATATATATATATATATATATATATATATATATATATAATAATATATATATTAATTATAATTTAAATAATTTTTATAAATAATTAATGTTAAAAATTATTATATATATTATATATATATAATATATAATATATTATAGCTTGTTTTAATAAGTATGTTTTTTTTCATGATACCAAAAACTCACGGGCAGCCCTTTTCAAAATGAGGGGGCAAAAAAATAAACAAATAAATTAAATAAATAAAAATTATAAAAAGAAAAACAAAAAACTAAAATAAATGGAAAAAAACCCACCTTGTACCTTGCCTAACGGCAATTCCCTCAGGTGGCTCCAAGACACGGGACTTAAATAGAGGAAAGATTGAATATTGCAGGGAAAATAGAAGGCCAGGATTCCACAAAACAGATGTGACTGGAAAGAAGGAGGTGCCAAACGAGCTGATGTCATGAGGTCTCCAATATGTCACACAATTTTCATTGAGACAACCAAGGCACCTCTGTTGATCGAGGGCAACGCTAGTGTGAAGGAATGAGAGATGGTCATTCTCTCGAGCATCCTGACTTGTAATACTATAGAAAAGAGATAGGGCACCAAAATCGCGACGTAGAGAAAGAGGGTCAAGGGAGTCAGAAAGTATGGACAGTTTATAAACCTCTTAGCTTCAACTCTATCCAAAAAGGAGGGAACCGATCCACCCCAAATGTGGAACAGTTTTCCATACAAGGGAGAATGGTTTATAAAACTGGAGTATCTGAGCAGAAAAAAAAATTTACCAATAGCTGAACAAGATTCCCAGCTTTTTGAGGCCATTTTCTTAGCCAACTATGTGCTGTAGGTCTCCTAAATAAATAAAACAAAAGTCCTTATCAAGAATTTTATTGTTTTCCGCAAAGCATTAGAGACGTCAAGGGATAGGAAAGTTGGGAGGTTTTTAAGAGGGAGATATGAAGAAGTTGATTTTCAAAGAGTTGAAACTTCACAAGAATTTACGTTACCCCACTGAGGAAAATCCTGACTAAATTGCAAGATTGAACCAGGAAAGCTGTAGACGAGAGGAACTCTAGATACAAACTTATCTACAAATTAAAATGAGTGAGAAGGAGGTTGAGTCCATCGCATAAAAGTGACAAGTTAGAAGTGCAGCCAAGAAGATTGTTGATGAAAAGTAAATATTAAAACAGAACCCTGAGGAAAACCACAATTAATAAGAAAGGAGGAAGAGGTTGCTCCATCAACAAGAGCTGAAATGGAATGATCTGAAAGAAAACTAGACAAAAGTAAGCAAAGCGAAGGAGGAAATCCAAAGTAATAACTTAGAGAGTTAGCGACGATCCATCCCTGTCAAAAGCTTTTAGAGATGTCAAGGCTACCCACACCAGACTTCCCCATGTCCTAAAGCAGAAACCATAGATCAGGGAGAAGGAAAGGATTGTCCCAGTTGTCTCGAACGTCGAAAGCCATACTGACGATCTGAAAGAAGGGAACGAGATTCTATATGATCGAGGAAATGAGAGTTAAGTTAAGTGTTTGTAGTTTTTAAATGTCCTTTCAAGTTTTAATTCAAATGTCATTATTATTATTTTGTTATCTTTCTTTTAATTTTTACTTCTTTGCCAAGTGTTTTTATGTTAACTTTTTAAACTTGATGAGGATTTTAGTTGAAACTTTTATCGTCCAGAATCTTAAGCTAAGTTTTAGTTGGACTTTATATTGTTTTAAACATTATCTGATAAATTATAGAATTTTAGCTTTTGGGTTCTTTTTACTTAACATTGGCTAATATAAAGTATACTTATTTAAGTTTTAACAAAATAACAACCGGCAAGTTAGTATGCATTTGATTGAGTTACGATTTGCGGGCCTATTTTTACATTACATTGCATATGTTATTTTGTCTATATATTTATTTACTCATTCATATCAGTTTTCAAAGTCTATATTGCTTCAGTTGGATTTAGATATTATGCAATTACAAACTTCTGTGTATGAGAGATTGTGGGTGTTTGTTTGAGTGAGTGGCTGTTTGAAAGACTAGACAGAGAAGACGTACTGGTGAGCTCAGGCTGGGGTTCTCTATTGACTATGAAAACGTCCGTAGCCTGAATGCTAATCATGAATCTGTGGAATATCACATCTCTAACTCACAACCTAGCATTTTATTACTGTCTGAGACCCAGCTAACTAGGGATTCTTTGCAAGTAAATTTAATATCTGCAACTATAACTTTCTTTATAACTTCAGACTGAATGGTGAGGTCTGTTCCTATATAAACACTAACATTCCAGTAACACGTCTCTGAAATCTTGAATCTCCTAACTTTGATGTTATATGGCTTAAACTTTTTCTCCATCCAATACCATTATCTTGTGTTTCTGCTACAGCTCCCCTAATGGAACAGATTTTCACGTCCTTTTTGAATATCTTACTACTTCTGATTAGACTGTCACTTCTTCCCATCCAAATGTTGAAGTCCACTATTTAGGATATTTCAACATACACCACAATGGGTGGTTGGGCTCTTCTCATACTGATACAGAAAGGAAGCAGGCCAAAACCTTCAGGATTCTCGACGATCTAGAAAATTTAATTAAAGAACCTACACTTATCCTAGATCGACCTAACCAATTCTTGAACACGATTGATTTAGGTTTCACCACTACTTCTAGCTATAAATACACCATTTTCCCTCCTATCGGTAACTCTAACCACAATCTCGTATATCTTAATAATTAACTTTTTAGCCAGCAGCTCCCCTGTGTCACAAACGTACTTTCTGGCACTTTAATGGGACGAATTGGGTGACGTTGCGTCGTTTCATTGCTAACTATTCTTGGAATAAATCCTGCATTGAATTTTTCTCACAAAATCCATGGCCCGATGAAGCCTGTTCTCACACCATTCAAGAAAGTGATATTGCCTATAGGGCATGGTAAAACTTTCGTTCTCCTATCACTCTTACTAATATCTATTCTGCTCGGAATCGTTGCAGAGATATTATTCGATAGGCTATGCGCACTTTCACAAAAAGAAAGTGAGAAAACTTACTTGGCTCTTCTATGATAAACTTTTTGAAATCTGTCTTTCATCTCTATTCGTTTAATGATCCTGTAGCTCTTTCCTAGAAAAGGCTAATCGATTTGGACTCCTTTTTCCTTCTAATTATACCCTGGACTATTCCAGCACTCTTCCTCCTAGTCCTCCTCTCAGGGTTTCAATGTATCTTCCTCTGATTAAGCATGATCGGGTGCATGAGATTCTGAAATTTATGAACGTTAGGAAGGCTAGTGACCATATGGCATTCCTCCCGGTTTTTTTGGGGAGTGTGCTTCTGTATTGGTCTGTTCTCCTTTAACCTACTCTCAAGGCTATACTAGTATTTTCCAAGTGCTGGAAAGAGCAATATGGTCGCCATCACGAAAAGGTAGCCACGTCTGATCCTAGACTTATGCATATAGTCTACACTTGTATTCTATCTAAGTATGGTGTTAACTCTAATTTCCTGGATCACTGGAGTTCCTTCTTTTCTGTGATATCATGTTGCGTTTCCGACGTCGAGTGACTGGTGAATACTTTCGTATCTAACCGGATTTATGTAGTCTCCCTAGGGATTATGGAGAGTATGTGTGTGGGCTTGACATATAAAAGCTTTCTGACCAGCGGCTGCTCATCAATGCTCTAAATCCCTATCCTGTGGATTATCCTCTTATTTTGCTTTCTGTTTGTCAACTTTCTCCTATGACAGCTCCATATGGCACTCTTCATCTCCTGTTAACAGTGTTTGTCCACAGGTTATAAATATTTATTCAACATTCTGATTCTTTTTTTTATAGATCTTAACCTTATTCTATTCTATCACTCTTATGCCGATAACCCAACTCTACATTCTTCCATTCCTTTGTCAATCTGCTCTCTTTTTTTTAATTTGCTTTTCGGAGTTTCAAGCTTTCAGATTTTATTTTGCGAGGCTGTTTGGGTTCCGGTGGGTCACAGCAAATGTGAAATTCAATCTTGTGAACCTAATTATTGTGTTCCTCTAAAAGCACACGAACTTTATTTACCTTGACGGTATACGCTCATATGACTAGATAACGTTCTTGCTGAACCGTAAAAAAAATTAGTATTGGAATGGTTGGTAAACCGTTTGCAATGTGCTCAAAGAAGCTGGAGTTCTGTTCAGGTTATGGAAATTTTTGATAGCACAGGTACTGCATTATATAATCTACTTATTGCCTGTTGAAGTCTTTTCACTTTGAGGCTCCAGCTCCACCGCTTTCCTGGATAAGAGTTGAAGTTAAAGCTCGAGATTAATAAACCGTCCTACATTTCGGAACTCTCAATTAGATCTTGACTCTACTCTGCGACGTGAGTTAGGTCGCTATCCCTTTCTAAAGCGGTATTAAAGGAGATGCTCGGGGAGGCCCACCTGGGCCCCGCCTCGCTTCACTTTATGAGATGGAAACGTAGCAAAGGGTAGATTAAGTTGTAAAGACAAACTACTGATTTCGAACTTATTCCCATATTCTGTTATGTGGTTCTTGCCTTCTGTTTTTCAATTTATTTAACTTTCCTCTTAAAAACACGTGACTTACCTTCAGAGATTTTTGTTAGGTAGCGATTGGGTGAGAGATTATTGAAAGTTTTTTTGGCCTCACCCTGAAAAGAACAGCGTGAGTGTGGTAATGTATATACTATAATATATATATTATAATATATATATATATTTATATATATTAATATATATATATATATATATTAATATATATATTAATATTATATTTGATAAATACCCTTTTGAGCTTTCACCTGCATGGATTTTGAACTGAGGCATAACCAGATGGACGGGTTGTGTTTGCCCACTAGCCGTGGCTAACAGAAGAACGTGAGATTCCTCGCTGGGTTTGTATGCCCACAAGGCAGGTAATTTTTTTCATAAATTATTGACTGCGGTTAATGCAGTTTCACTTTATATATAAATACTATATTATATATATATATATATTATATGTATATATATATATTATATATATTTAATACTATATATTTATATATATAACGCTAGTAACATGGTGCATTCATTATATCAATTTAAAATAATCTGGATGACAATTTGATATAGTTTTAAACATAGTAGTTTGATATATTTATTTAATTGCCTGATCTTTGTTCCATTCTTTCTTAGATTCGAAGATTATTAGTTGCCATTTCCTCTTTCCGAAATCGTAAATTTAATTTAACGTAATTAAACATGACCTATAGTGCTATCCATAAAGGAGGCCTGCAGACTTGTGTTAATATATAGTAAAAAAGACCTCTTTATTACTGTTAATTTATTAATTTCACAATGTAACTCTTCCTCTCCCATTTAAATTAAGCGGAAAGATTATCATGATAGAGAATGGTTAAACCCATACGTGTTGTTGGTCTGAGTCTTTTATTGGGAGATGGCATCCACCAGTGGCCTATATACACTTTAATGATGTTTTTTGCACATGAACAAGTGTTGTATATTTAAATACCTTTCATCTTTCCACTTCTGATGATATTACTCACAGTTCGTACATTGATAATGCATACATTGGTTTTTCAAAGTTTCCCATGCACAAAAACGTTGACGGTTTCACTACCAAGACATAACCGCCATTATTATCGGAATTTCATTTAGCGAATTGTTTATACAAGTATTATTAAGAGATATATTAAATAGCAGCCATATGAATACAATCATGGGTAATAGGGAGAGAGCTATGTTAAATACAAGGAGAAATGTCTAACTGAAGAACATTTTGGATTATGGTCTGTATCATTTTGAATTCACTACGAATTCAGGCTACTTGTTCGATTCTACATGCATTCGTATCGTCTTTTTTTACAATGAGGAATGTTCAATTTAAAAAACCTGGTATAAATCATTTCTCATTCCTCTTGGTCGTATCATCATTCTTTCACATACTCACAGAGTGAGTGCGCCCGATGTGGTGACTGCAGAATTAAAATCGTATGCCAAATCAGATGGCAACAGTTTTTTAAGATAATATATTATGTCTATCCAGTGCAGGTCTTCTCTACGAAACTGAAGACGAGCATTTGTGGCATTGGATCAAGATATTGTTGGACTTATTTTTTACCATTAAATTTACCCGATCTGTCAGTGACAATTCTTCAACACTGTGTGATATTTAATATTGTTTTTATTACATTTGGTATTTTGGCTTCAGATGTTTGTATCTTGTTTATTATATACGGATATAATAATATGCTTATATTTGATGTATTTTTCATTTTCTTGTATAATATTTGAATTTTAATATGCACCTTTTGTATTTATTGTTCTCTGATGACATTCAAATGTTTGAATTGTGTTATGCTATGGCTCATGGTATGTTAATCTTGATGTCATTTATATTACATTTTTTTATTTTTAGTCTTGAATTTTGAACAGGAGGAGGAGGAAAGAGAAGATTTCAATGACTAAATACTAAAGGAATATGTAATGATATGCATCATTTATTATCAACCGATATTAGCAAATAATTATATTATTCACTTTGATGCATGAGATTACACTAAAAAGTGGTATGCATATAAATTCAATTTCATCATAATGAAGATACATTAATATTAAGAATATTTGATTTATATCGTTTAGGATACTAACATACAACATTGAAAGCAGAAAAATACAATGTTAAAATATTAACCGTCTCGCCAATTGTTTGAAATGTACTTACGATGAATGTGAATATTTTGACATTGTGAGATTAAGATCATCGTGATAATTGATCCATTTGCAATTGTCGTATTCATTTCTGGAGAGAAATCTAGACAATTTGATGAAGACAATTAATAGGATTTGAAAAAGAACTTGTTGATTTGATTTGGCATACGATTTAGGTTGCATCACACAATCATGGTCACTCCCTGGAGATTTTTGAAAGGAGTGAGTGGTGACAGACAAGAGGATGAGAGATGAAGTAACAGGATCAGTTTTTTTGATTGTAAATTCCTCATTTGTTAAAAAAATGGGAGATGGACTGCAATCATTTTAGAATTACGAAAGAGGCTGAGGTCGGTTTGGGGAATCAAATGAGTTTAACGACATATCAAATTTTCAGTGTACACTTTTCCTTGATTGGTACATAGCTTTCTCCTAACAGATTGAATTTTGTTTATCAGCCTTTTAAATTGACGTAGCTTTATAATACGTGTAACAATTGCCCTATTATTGATATTCGATATAATGATTGTATTATGTCATGTAGAAGCTAATCGTGTTTTGAGTTGCTTGATAATTTGAAAACAAGGTATGGATATAGATGTTAACGATCGGTGGGAATATAAAGAGATGGGATGAGGGATACTATAGAGCAAACTAGATGTTCATCTTGCAAAATCATTAAGTGTGATATAGGCATGGGGATCCATCCTCCATTAAGATCAGACCCAAACAATCACGTTAAGTTTACCCCATTTCTTATCTGAACTAATCTTTCCGTTTTTAATGAGAAGTAGTTAATAAGTTTAAATTTGCTGAAAATTAATATTATGATAACATATAATAAGCGGCTTACCCTTCTATTATTAGACAAGTCTGGCTTCTTATGTAGAATATTAGTTCATGTTTTTATTACAGTTTGAATTGAGAAATTTCATGATTCTGGAAGAGGAAATGGCAATTATAGTTGTATTAGGAAGATGGAAAGATACAGCAATTTATAATTATAATATATCGAAAATCGATGTTTGACTATATCACTGTCTCAGATTATTAAATGATATAATGAGTGTAATCTTTTCAGCGTTTTTATAATATATATATATTTATATATATATATTTTATTTATATATTATTATATTATTATATATATATGATTATGTATTGAAGGTAATGATTTACGCAGTGTCATACAGTATTGATAAATCTCCTGTGGGGTGTTTATAACAGAGATTTACACTTTTATTTTAAGTCGTGGGAGTGGTCAAACAACCGTTCAGAATCTGTATATGGCACGTCCAATCCAGAGGTGAAATAGTCGAAGGGGGTATTTTAATAAAATATATCTTGATATATAAATATAATAATATCATATTATATAAATATATAAATATATATATATATTATTATATATATATATAATTATATATCGATTAACCTACGGGCTGTTTTTTTTTAGGTGAGGGCAGAAAATCAGTATCCACCCAGGTGTAAGAATGTCTGAGGTGCAGAGTGGGTTTGAAGAGGAAATTTTAAATAAGTTGGAGCGATGAGTGGTAGGAGATCAATACGATATGGCTGGAAAGAAGGCAGGTTACAGAAATGGGTTTTCAATGCTAGAAAGGTCCCTTGTGCTTTGGATTCTCAATAAAGGTGGAAGGGCGCCAGCTCCCGGATGCTGCAGTTGTATACTTTTAGAACAGTGATCAGGAACGTCGTAGTGAGTAGTAGAGGGTATAGCGAGTTCGAAAGTGGGAAGTTTATTATTACTGAGCTTTTAGAATCCCAATCTTCATATGGAGGGTGGAGCGGGAGCAAATTAAAAGGTACTCTCAACAGGGCTAGGTTTTAATACTGAAGCTAGTTGCAGTCAAAATATTATATGAACGAATCAGCTCTTTGAGGCAATTGACAGTTTTTGATATGAGTTTCAAGACATTTTTTTATGCTTCAGACAAGAACTTTATCTAGTCACTAGTGAGACGGCGAGCGTCCGATGGCAAAGTTTGGTGTGCTTATTGAGAGGATGACAAGAGTTGATTTTAAGAGTTGATTTCCATGGTTGCTGTGACACCAGGAAATCACGTCGCAGAATAAATGAGAAGCTGAAAACGAGAGGCACCTATCTAGTGCAAGGGAGCAATTTGAAGAATGGAGATGTAAGTTGGGTATGCATAGGTGATAGAGTTCGATAGTTACGGATCGTTATTGAAGTAAGATGAGTTGAGAAATTAATTGTGGAACGTTAAGGAAGAGTGGAAGGTCCGATAATGGAGCTGTCATAGAGAAGCTTGAAAAAAGAAGAGGATCGGATGGAATTAGAGGTAGTTGCATGCATGTTGGAAAGCTTTTATATGTCAAGGCAACATGATTATATCTAGGATACATAAATAGTAAGATACGAAAGTTGTATACTCGAGCGTCGAAGCATACTGATTCTGACGATAAGAGAGAGCTCAGGTGTCAGGATAGGTTTCAATATATTTAGATAGGAATACAAAGTGAGACTATGGGATATTCTGAAGGATGAGATTGGTACCATGTTTTCGGATGCGCTGGCATATGCGCTTTCAGCTGAGGAATACTTAGATTTAGCTTTGGAGTGGGTAGGGCAGAGAGCCAGATCGAAACACTCCAAAAAAAGGAGGAATGCATTATGGGTATAGCCTCTCTAACGTTACATTTCGAATCTCATGCCCCCGATCTGCTTTATCAGAGGAAGAACATGTCTAGAGGGTAGGGAGAGCTGCTGGATGTCAGGGTTATTACAGGAAAGGATAATCGATTAGCCTGTTTCGTAGGAAGTTAGATAGAGATAAGTTAGAGAGAATAAGAGGATGAAGAAGATTTTAAAAATGTTTATCTTATATATAGCCAAGTCGTTTTTTCACTTTTTTTGATGAAGTTCCTAGTGTGATTCCTTTGAACGATTCCGAGAGAATAATAATTAGTAAGAGTGTAGGAGAACGAATTCTTTAATGCTATAGGACTAACTTTGTTGATGGTGTAAACAGGTTATGGCATTTGTTTTTTGTGGAGGGAATTTAGTTGAAGTTATGAACTGCTATCATGGTATTACAGGCTACTTTTCATATCGAGACATTCGAGTCAATGAGGATTTATTCCAAGATAGTTATAGCCAATGAAACGAACGCAACGTCACAATTCGTCATTACAGTGCAGAAAGTATTTGAAGGAGCTGCTGGCTAAATTTAATTTTAAGATAAGAGATTGTGGTTAGAGTTACGTAGAGGGAAATGTGTTTTTAGCCTAGAGTTGGAACTATCAATCGTGTTCAGATTGGTTGGTCGTATCTAGGATAAGTGTAGGTTTTTAATTGATTTTCCTAGAAGTTCTTAGAAGTAATGAATAATAGTTATTGAGGAAGACCAGTTGTGGTGTTTTGATATCCTAAATAGTGGTGTAACATTTGGATGGGAGAAGTGACAGTCTAATCAGAAGTAGTCAGATTTTCAAAAGGCGTGAAAATTTTCATTCGGAGCTGTAGAACACAAGAATATGGTATTGGATGGGAAAAAGTTTAAGGCCACATATACATAAGTTAGGATTAAATTATTCGAGACGTGTTACGGAATGTTAGGTTTATATGAGCTCAATTCTGACGTTTAAGAAGTTAGATTGAGATATTAAATTTCTGCAAAATCTACGTTACTGTCTCAGCCGTATAAAATGTAGCTTGTGGTTAGAGATGTGAAATTACAGAATATCTTAGCAATTCGCTTACGGACGTTTTCATAGTCAATAAGATCCGCTGAGCTCACAGTAGTTTCTCTGTCTAGTTTCAAAGCCTATCAACCAACCCCCAATAATTTATACACAGAAGTATTGTTCATAATTAATGCCACTGAAGCACTATAGTTTGATCAACTGTCTGAATGATATAATTTTAGAAGAAATAATGCATGTAATGTAACAAATAAGGCCCATGTAATCCCATAAAATGGCATACGTAATTGCCGTTGTTCTTTTGTTAAATTAAAAGTTCTATACTTGCAATGTATAAGTAAAGACAGCTAAATTTATAATTTAAATAGTTTAAAATTATACGTCATAAACTTACCTTAAGCTTGCGAATAAGTTTCAACTAAATCATCATCAAGTTAAAAGTCATGAACATAAAACCTTGGAGAAGTAAAATAAAAGAAGTCAAAAATAATAATGAATTTGAATTAAATTGAAAAGGACTTTAAAAATCACTTACTTAATCTCCCATCTGATATATAGAATCTGTTCTTTTAGATGTCAGTATGGCTTTTCGAGGTTGAAGATCATAACTCGGTTGGAAATCTATTCCTTATCTTGATCATATGGTTTTGCTTTAAGGATGGAATCTGGTTGGTAGCGTTGCTATTCAGTTTAAGGTCTGAGGTCGTATACTTTAATTTTTGGATTTTGCTTTGCCTTATTTTGTCCTCGTTTTTTTCAGATAGATTCACTCTAGCTTTGTTGATGGAGCAACCTCTTTCTCTTTTTTTATTTGGTGCTTCTCAGGGTTCTGTTTTTATCTCAATTTCTTTTATCAACAATTCTTGGCTGCATTTTAAATTGTTATTATGCCGTTCAACCCCATTACTCATTTTTCATTTGTGCTTTGTTTCGGTATCTAGAGTTCTCTGTACAGTTTCTGGTTAATTGTTCAATCTTAGTCGGATTTGTCAGTGGGCGTACCGTATCCTTGTGAATTACCTCTTTTAACTCACTTCTATATTTCTTAAACACCTCCCAATTTCACCTCCCTTGACGGTCTCGACTGCGTTCACCGTAACCCCAAATAACATTCTTTGACAACTAAATAGTGAAGTTTCGGATCTCATTACTATGTTGCTAAGATGCTCCAATAAAGTGGGAATTTGTCAGTTGTATTTTTTATTCTTGTCAGATCTCCATTATGATGTTTATTTCCTTGTTGGAACTGTTCACATTTGGGTGGATCGGTTCATCTTTTTGGATGGATGAAGTAGAGGTTTATACCTGTCACTACTTTTATCCTTGACATTTTTCCTAGTATGGAGTTGGTGATTTCTTTTTATAGGATTCTAGTAGTGTCGGAGAATTGCATCTTCATTCCTTCACATGTTGTCATAAAGAGGTGCTTGTTCTTTAATTGTGTGATATTGGAAGACTGATACTGTTGTGGATCTCTTCATCACCTCTGTATTCTGTGATTTGTTTCCCCTTCTTTTGCATTAAATTACTTTCTCTTAGTCCCGTTCTGATCCCATGAGGATTGCGTGACAAGGAGGTCGTTTTTGTCAATTATTTTATTTTTGTTTTTTTTAAATTTTTATTAATACTATGAATGAGCCTGATATGGGAGACTTTGTTAAGGTGGTATTGAATTGATACCTGGAAAGAGACTACGTCTGAGGAAAGTTAATATATTACATTCGACAAAGACGTGTAAATAGATTCTGGAAAATGGTCAAGAATTGACAAGATTGTATTATTATATATATATAATTATATTATATTATACTTATATTATATTTCATAAATTTTTATAGCTGTTAGATTATGCATGACGTAATCGATTTTAAAATGATGTTGTTGTTTATTTTTTTTGTTTTTCTTTTTTTTTATCTATTTATATGCCGAAATTTTTGCTAGAGTATTTTCGCGAATGTTTATAAAATTCAGAGTACGTAAAAAGGTAATTAATATGATAGAGCGGAAATCATGATTTAATATTTTCATTTTACAAAACTTTTTATGTTTTTTAGTAATTACGAAGTTTAAATTATTACTTGCATCTTTTTTTGTTCCGTATTTAGCATTCAATTTCAATTTGATAATTGATCTTTTAATTATACCATCTTTTAGCTTTTATTTTTTCAATTATGTATGTTTATATAAAATAAACATTTCATTTAACTATCATTGTCTAGTTTTTCATTAATTTTTCAAATTGTCTTTAACTATTTACATACAAAGTAAACGAGTGATTGTGGGATGGAAGCTGGGTGTTTGGTACGTGAAAAGGTAATTAATATGATTGAGCGGAAATGCTTTTGACTCAATTTAAAGTTTTTTTTTACCGGTGTGAAATAAAATAAACTGTTGACAATTTGATGTGTTTAGTTTATATAGAACTTGGCTGTTCTTAGATTAAGTGTTTTCTTATTTTAGAAATAAGGATATACGGACGCTTAAATTTCCGATTGCAGAAGGACATTTTTTATTTATATATGCCCCTTTCTTTTTTGGAACGAGTGTCTTTGATTTCATTTTTATTTATGATAGGAACTTTTAAAAATTATATATGGGTAATGGGATACGGTATGTATGTTAAGTACATCATTTTTGATGTAACTGTTCGTACATCAACATCGGAACTATTATCTTAAGTTTCACCATGGCTGTTATTCTTTTTCTTCTGCGATTTCTCGTGGGCTTCAGACACTTCGAGGGTTCTGACCCGAATGGAACGTTTACTCTGGTTCAAAACATGGAAAAACACCTTATTGGTCCATTCTTAAGTTTTGTACATAATTTAATTCAGTTTACATTCCACTACATATATTTCTTTTATTTTTGTTTCTTCCTTAGATGTTGCATTTTTTTTTTTTCTTTAGGGAACATCCTGGGGTTTAACATGCTCATGTTTTGACCCAAACAAACATTATGGGTATGAGCAAGTAAGAAAAAGCTTAGTTTTTTTGTTAAACTTTTTTCTATTTGAAATCGGTCAGCAGGTCGGACGGTTGTTTCGGATATGATTTTACAGCTCGAATTCTTCTTTTTTCTTCATCTTTCTTGTCTTTCTTAGCTATGCATTAATTTTTCCTTTCTGAACCCTTCCTGTTCTAGATCAGTAATGTTCTGAAACCTAAAAATCAAGGTTTTTGGATTATACATAGGGAATATCTCCCGGTTTATTATATGTCACTTTAAATGCGGCTCCAAGAATAGGCTAAGGAGCCCAATAGTCTCGACTTTTACTCTCGTTCCGATCCTAATGCAATCATGTTGGAGATATTATTTGAAATGTTACGGCGACAGTTAGGGTTCTCACATTGGTAATGTTCGCTTAGTGAGTTCGCAGGGATAGAGCTATATATTAGGCAGTTTAAAGGATTGATATTTTATAAAATTCATAGAAGTGCATAGTATTAATATATATATTATTTTATATATATAGTAATATATTTATTTATTATATATTATATATTAATA
>JABUQX010086104.1:15000-66477 GCA_015478945.1 Trachelipus rathkii | reverse complement strand
AGAGGATGGGATGATCGCCTTTTCATATGGGCGGCATCCGACCCGGAATCAGTTAATCAAGACTATGCTCTCGTTGATGGCATAGGCAGACACGATATTACTAAAACTAGGTCTATTAAGACAAATATAAATAAGTTATTATCTCTTGTGGATTTATTTGGTAACTTGAATAAGATTCATAACTTGCAGTATTACGAAGTATAAGTGGAATGATGAGTGTTGGATCTTATGATCCTGGGTGTTAGCTCATCTAATATGTTAGAAATTTTATTGGTAAGATTCGGAATGATTAATGATAGCATGAATTGTGTAACCATACTATTTAGGCAAATTATTCACTGTAGTTTAGGAATGCATATAATGTTTTCCTAGGAAGAGCATATAGGTTTTGCGCTGCCTATATGCAAAATCGGAAGTTGATTAAATCACTGCATTGCCTGCAAAGCGGAATGAAACTAAATAGATAATGGGATTTATTTCCGATAATTAAAGTAGGATAAATATGAATCATCCTGTACAAAATAAGAAAATGCGAAATAGCGACTAATACAATTTTAAGAGAGACTTTAAAGTATTGGCATTCCTATAGGTGATTTCATAGTCTTATTAACAGAGGGATTACTTAATTTGTTGAACAATTTCGGTAGATTAATGTTGACATAGAATTATCATTAATATATCCACAGATCCGAGAATTATTTCAAAAGAGAAGTTATAAATGTATATGATTAGTTGAGTTTATATTAACTATCTAACAAAATGATCTTCTAAATATACTCATATATCGGCAATATTAACTACCATATCATAGATTCATTAATTAGCCGATATAGATTGTGACTTGATGATACAAGGAATCGTTCTCCAACTCAAGATCTCTGGTTCCTAGAATATGTAGTATAAATCGGCCAGAAAGTTTCAGAATTATTGACTGATAGCTGTGGATTGCAATTTAAAAGAAGTTTGCAACTGGAAAGCTGGCACGCCTTCTAAGCTCATTGTGTACAGAAAGATAAAGTGAATTCATCTAACTACAAACAATACAAACTTTCATAATTTCAGCGGTTGACAGACCAATAGAAGAGAGTGTCTTTGGCACTATATCTTAAGTATCTGTCTTAATAAAGAATTTGCAAACGCTACTGATACTATGTGTAAAATGGCCTTTTACATAGCTATATTTGGTTGCTATCATTGGGATGTACCAAATGATTGTTTTTCTCACTTTCTCTTGCTGCGTTATCGTACATTGTGGACGCATAACTTGCGCCTATATTGCTCTCTTGTAGCACGATATAGATGAATGAGCTACGTGACTATATAGAAAAAGAGGGAAGACATGAACCAACGCAATTTTCAAAAAAACATAGTAAACTCTATAAATCCATCTGGGATTTCTGGGATGTAACTTTTGTCGATTGTTTCCGATTCCTATTTCTGTGATGCTTGATGAAGTATAACAATCTTGCTATAATTCTGTTTGCCTCGGTATTAGGCTAGTGAATTTCGTTGTCAATAATCGTTGGAGTTATACCTCCAGAGTTATTCGGAGCGCTCTTGTGGTAACTAAAAGGCATGTTTAGTAGAAAATGATAGGCTATGATCTGTATATAGATAATAAATTTAATTTGTAATAGAAAGGACAAAGGTATTTAATAAGTAGACCTATGACGGCCAACGTATGGAGCAGCATGAACTTCCTTTCAGTAGTGGCCGTAACCCCTCCAACTGAAGCTTAGAATACAGTTTGATATATGCTATAGTTTTGCTCTTCATTCTGGCTGACGAAACAGGCTCATGCACTATCCCGATGCAATGGTGAAAGTAAGAGTGGCTGAGCTTTCTAGCGAGTCAGGGTAGGTTAATAAAGGTGGTTTCGTGTAAGAGTCAGTTTAAATACGTTGAATGCCGTTGGCATTGGGTCAGTCCATGAGCATATTTATTTTAACTTTCAAGGTCAAACAGGGGTTGTTGCATAACTGACATTTCGGTATATGCCTACGTAGAAGTTAAGACAGTCCATAACTGTCGAACTGTCGTGACTGTTGTTGTTTTTGAATGCCTTTATTCCTGAGATTCTTTTTAAGGAATCAATTCTTCGCTGAAATTACATGTCCAGGAAATTGTTTTCCTCGGTGAGTGAGTTTTTCTGAGGGTTTTAGTTTGAGCGTTACATCGAAACGCATTAGAACTTATCTGAATACGTGCGCAATGTTCCGATAGAAGGTGTTAGTGATGATAAGCACATGTCAAGGTATATGATTCTTCCCAGGAACAGGTGACTCAACACAAGTGCCATGGCTCTGGAAGTGGCTGTCGTTTTTCACGCCAAATCGGGCATTGCTGAGAAATTCCATGGATAATGGAGTTGAGAAAGCAGTCTTCTCGTGCTAGTCCTCCGCCTAATTTTCAACTGATATACCTGTAATAAGGTCGATAGTCGATAAGTATTGTTGCCCTGAAAGGATAAGATAGGTATATCTATGAGGAGATTAAGGAATAGGGGGAGAAGGAATTCTTTTGTGAGTGATTTAATTTGCGTAGTGCTATGCATAAAGCATAGTTCATCGGTTTTCTGATGGATATACCGGTCTGAGTTGTGGAGAAATGATTGTCTGATGATAACCATTCTCAGTACTTCGAGTTTTCTGCGAGCAACCGTCTTCCGAATCATATAAAATAGGACTTGAGTCTTTCTAACAGGTTACATATAGGATTGTTATAGAGTTTTCGATTGAGTGTTTGAGGATAGAGGTACACCCCATCTGCATCTCCGAGATTTAAGGCAGTTGGATATTTGAGTAAGAGTGTATTAATTGATTCTTTTGTTCTTCAGTTAGGTCTGTTGAATCCAGCTGAAAAGCGTCTCTGAGAGTGTCAATGTCCATTCCTGTATGTGTTTTGGAGTTTTTTTGTGAGAGAGAGAAAGTGTTTACAGGAGCTGATTTAATGGGATTTATAGAAAGAACAGAAAATGACCCTATTGGGGTAACCTGTTTTATTTGATTTGTGGTGTTAGATATAGTTTAACAGGCAAAAAACACAGGATTTTCCAGTGAGTACGGTACAACCGCATGGTCCATCTCAAAGTGATTCCTTTCATTAGGAGAGAACAATAAAAGTGTAGACTAGAAAGTTTTCAATACTCTTTCTGATTAAAGATACGAACTACTCCATTGGGTGAATAATTATTCTTTATTTAACTTTAGCAGCGTGTTGCCTGTCTCTGTGTTCTAGATATCCTTTGCATTATCGTTAGGGACATTATTATGTCTAGTTTTATTTATCTTTGTTGGCCAGGATGGCAGCATATTTTCATTCGTAAGAATCAATATCCTATGAAACTCCATAGGAACAATCATTGAAGATAAAAGTCCTAGGTTGTGTTTATATTGTTAAAGTTGCCAATGAAGCGTTAACAGCCCCCAAAACTCCAAAAATGACTCACCGATGCCACGGATACTGACATATTCATAGCTGCAATAGGATTATTTTGTAGATCTAGTATTTATAGTTTCGTGTTTGTTATAATGCCTAACCGAAGTCTTATATTACGCGAGCATCTGTAGTTAGTTTGTGAGGATTATCTATAATACTCCTATGACAGAGTTTCTGGCGAAGTTTGTTGACAATTTCTATAGATGAGAGAGTAGTCGGTCTGCCAGGGAGTAAGTTGTTCGTAGGTTTCCTGGTTGGAATAAAAGTAGATAATGAGAAAGGTCAGGACTTGTACAGTTCTTAGAGGAGTGGATAGGGTTTGATTAAGTAGTTTTGTCGCCACTTGCGAATCAATCTTAGTGATTGGGTTTTCTGATGAGGGTTTAAAAGGGTCTAAAATATTAACCAAGTCCTGGGGCACGTTTAACCTGTAATCCGTGATAACTTCAAGAATCGGAATCTTTCCGTTTCGTCATAGATCGAGGTCTGAGGTGAGGCGAGACTGCGACGCCTTCAAGCTTGATTTCACACGCTCTTTCGTCCTTTTTGGGCTTAGGAGTCATTTGACAGGTATCTCTTAATCTCTGTGGTGGTCTTTCACAGAGTGAGCTAGTTTTTGAACTTTTTAGTAGGTCTTTGAGGACAATTCATGCCCAAGTGACTTCCTTGACAAAAGGACATCGCGGAGTGGAGTCACATTTCATCTGTTTTTCTGTTCGTTGAGGACTAATTTTGAACAATGTGCCATGTTCTTTACATGATACCTTGATTTTTTCTCTGCTTAACATCTCATGATTATGTCCCTTCTTACACAAAAGTGACAATGAAGGTTGATGGACAATCTTTTTCATGGTTCTTGTTGTTTAAGTAATAATTTGCAGAAACATATTTCCAGGCACCATGGTTTGTTTGTTGTCGGAGTTTTGCTGATTTGTTGTTGTTGTTGTGGCTCGTTGTGGTTTGATTATTCCATTGTAGGAATGATGTTGTTGTTGTTGATACTGCTGAGTATTACCTTGAGACTGGTTAGATTGTTGTTGTGACTGGCGTCCTGGCTTAGGAGAATTTTGACCCTTTCTAGAGGGATATAATTTCGATATTGGGAGAGTTTGTGGGACCCCAGATCTAGAGCATTATTTTAATGGGGAGGAATTTGCGGTTAGCTACCACGTTGCGAAGTTGGTATTTTCATAGAATTTGTGGCATTATTATGGGCTCATTTTGTGGTAGAGGGAAAGATTGCCTGGCTGTTGACGGATATAAGTAGGTTGGATATCCCTGAGGACAATTTTGATTAGGCGATTATAATATTGCTTGTGTTTGTTCGGATAATGTTTGTTGTTAGGTTGTATAGGGTTGTGATTGGAGTATAATACCTCAGTGAACTAATCTCAGGTAGTTGTTTCTTGAGATGTGATTTGTGGAGTCGCTGACGCGATGAATATGTCGTTGTTCGATACTGTATAAGTGTTGTGTGATGATTTTATAATGCATCACCCAGCTCAAGGGCTCCGCAAAGCAATTTCACATACGTAAATGGATTGCCTGTACAGTTTTCTTGTACTTTTAATGGTGTTATATTTATTAATTTTCGCGCACATTTTCAGGTTTTTTCACATACGACCCCGGAAATCCCATTTCAGCTAAACCCTGTAACCGTAAAGCATACAAGGGTATGGTTTCATGTGATAATATTTTAGCCTCATTGAAGTTGTTTAGATGTGTTTTTACTTTCTTTCGTAAATATTCCGAAAACCACTCATTAAGTTGTGCTCTGATGACAGTGTATCCTGCATTATTTTTCATAAGCACATCATACACCCTTTTCATATCTCCTTCCAAATATGTCCCCAGATGTGTCCTCCAACCATCTGCTGTTGATCTTGGGTATGTAATGCTGGCATATTCTTCAAAGCGTTGCAGAAACTGGGGAAAAGGTTCCCCGCTATCCAAAGAATATTTTCAATTAGGTATATTTTATTGTCGATTTGACGTGGAATGAATCCGCAGACAATACAGGACCTGGAAGTGCATAACATCTGTTTGATTTTGCAGATAGATGCTTTTAGCATCTACTCTGAAATTTCTGTGGAACGGCAGTCTGCGAGATTTTGAATTGGTGGAAATATCCCATGTGAGGTTGGGTGGTAGTTGGTCCTTGTGAAGGCTGAATGCTGGGTAAAAGTTCCTATTGAGAAGTTGTGTGACGAGGTGCTGGCAAAGGTGCAATTCGTTCCATAAGCAAGGCCTGTTGAGCTACTTGTTGGTTGATTTTGTTCTTGAGTTATTCCTCCCAAGTTAGGGTTAATAGTTGAGCGAAAGGATGTTGTTACTAGGTGAGATCAGAATGGCATGAAGATGAAGAAGTAGTAATAGACAATCTTGACCCAGGTATATGTTGTGAATTTATCAGTAGAGTTGATATTATCCGATCAGTGTTGGTCAACCCGCATTCTCATATGAGATTCACTTGTATCATTCCTCCTCTATACCATTATGTTCTTTCTCACGTAGAGCCGTCTACTATATTCCATGGCCATTATATTTCACGTAGTAGTGTAGAGGAGTAATAGACGAAAAGAGGAACTAGTCATGGTGTGCCTCAGTCGTCGCAGTTGGAATTCCCATATCCACCACAATCGAAAAGATAGAAAAACAAAGAAACTAGAATAAAAGAAAGGAAAAGGTAGAGAGGCAGTCTTAGTAACTACGCTCTGCTACCAATTTAATGTTTGAGTGTGTTGAGTTAGAAGAGTGTGATATAACAAGATAGTTAATAACGTAGATGTAATCTTACAATAAGAATTAAAGTTACTAAAACTCTCACTACCAACCTTTCTCAGTAGATTATGTAGATTATGTAGTGGCTTCTGTCTTATATTGCTAGAATGATTAAGAATAACGGCAGCATGCAAACACGATGCTTCAGAATTTGTAAAAATATTCTCACAGAAATTCCAGCAGCACTCAAGCGTATATGAAAAAGATAAGCAAGGGATTAGCATTCAGGAATAAAGCAAAAAAAATAAAGGGAAATGCACAGGTAAGATGATAATTACCTTTCTGTTTACACCTATATTAATACCAGCTTTAGCTTAGCTCAGCACACAGAGTTCAAGCTCGATCAGAACATCATATATTAAAAGCGAAGCAAGGCAATCTTAGGATGCTTTAGATCATTTAATGAATCAATGTGTGCAATTAGGTTTAGGCAAGTGAGACAAGGGAAGAGTAAGATAGTGGGTTAGTGGTTATTCAGGAAGATTAAAGTCAAGGTAGTTGTTTAAAAGACTTAGATTCTTAGTGACATTGATAAAAATGTAATGTAGTTTTTGTTTGCATTTAATTAAATAATAGATGTATTAATGATTTGATTTGTTTTCAGGACAGTCCCAGCAAGATGTTAATGGAAAGAAGAATATAGCTTCAGAGGTTATTCAGCCACACCAACACCAAATCACCAAAGTAGAAATATGCATAAATGTGTACCCCTTTCAGCACCAACACCAAATCACCAAAGTTGAAGTATGGATAAATGTGTACCCCTTTCAGCTTAAAGGACAAAATAATTTAAGGTAAGTATAGTTTATTCTTTCTTTAACTTTTTATTTATTAATTATACTTTATAAGTAAGGGTAGTTTTATGATACAAATGTATATTTATCAAGTATTAAATCACCTTTTCTCACCTAATTTATCTTTATAAGATAAATCATATCATCCACCTTTTTCCCCACTTATTAACAATATATGGTTAGTAAATGAGTAGAGTAGATGATAAATGAGTATTGAATAAATGAAGTGAATGAAATAGATGAATGAAGGATGTAATTTAAGTAAATTATGGGTGAATAATGTTGATGAAGTAGATTAGTAAATGACTTAATTTATGTAAATAATGTAAATAACTTAATCCTAAATAATAACTAATTTACAAGTATTATTAGCTTTATTGCACTTTTTATTGTTGTTTACTCAGCCTTGAAGGAAGCTGGACTTAATGTTCAAACAATACAATAAAAAGAATATTACCATTACAAAGTAAATGTTTTTAACTTTTAAAGTTCAGTTAAACCTTTGCATTAATAAACTAAAGATAACCTTATTGTTTGTTAACTGTGTAACCGCTAAACATTAAACAACACTTTTAATTACTTATTTTTAGTATTTATTAATTATGTTTTAATTTCCGATATTTCTGTGGATATTGTTGCTCAATTTCACATACACAAGTATTAAATTTCACATCACTTATTTAGTCTTACAAATAGGTAGGGTTGTTTAGAAATACATTATAAACGTTAACTACAGTTTGTTTATTATGATTGTTCTTATCCCTCCTTGTAAATGTGGAAATAAGGATAGTAAAAAGTCAACTTGTGATAGAAGTAGATTATAAGGAAGATGAGTGAGACAGGGTCCCTCAGCCTGAACCTAAAATAGAATAAATCTAACATTAACTCATTAATTGTCAACATTGATTAGAGGTTTTTATTTCCGAACAACTATATTTGCATTTAATTAAAACATATGAAGTTATCAATTACCTCAAGAATCAGCTTAGTACCAGTAAGAGGACAATTTCAGCCTTAAGAAAGTGTACTTTGTAGCTGATGAACTTGAGGTTCTCGTACAAAATCAGTGGTCTTAAAAAGAAAAAGAAAGGAAATCATACTCACAAAAAATGGACACTTGATATTTAATCATGATATCATGTTTATAACCATTTGAGTGAGAATTATAGTCTTTAGTTCTTTGTTTACGTTGGTTGTTAATGAGAGATAAGCGTGCTAGTATTTGCCGATGATGGTGTGCTGGTGGCTAATTCAAAAAACAAACTACTTGATATGGTGCTTAAGTTTCATCGAGAATTTCAATAGAAACTATAAATATAGTATCTAAAATATACATATAAAAGAAAATATAACTAAATGGCAATAATGCATATTGTTATATGGAAGAGGTGAGGATGGGGAATGAATGTGGGGAGGGAGGGAGGAGAAATACAACTGGAGAAATTATTAGGCCTTAGAATAAAGGAAAAAAGGGAAGTCCGGGTTGGATGGAGTGAAATGGATGTGCCAGAGGAGGTTAGGGTGAGAAGCTGCCATAGGTTATATATACATATGTTGGAGGAGAGGTGAGGTACCACAGGATTGGGAGATGGTTCCCCTGTATAAGGGGAAGGGGATAGGATGGAATGTGGGAAATTATAGAGGTATATGTTTTTAAGTGTGGTATGGGAAAGTGTAAGGAAGAAATACTGATTGAGAGAGTATAGAGGTTATAAACGAGGGAAATGGGGAAGAACAAGGAGGAATTTAGGTGAGGGAAAGAGGGTGTGTGGACAATGGTTTCACTAAGATGCTTGTTAGCAAGTATAGAGAGGAAGGGAAAGTGTATGGGGGTGTTTTCTAGATTTAGAGAAAGCATATGAAAGAGTGAATAGGGGTGAATTGTTGAGGGTGTTTTGGAGGAAAATGGGGTGGGGGTAATTTAGGGAAAGGTATTAGGGCTTTTTTAAGGAATAGTGAGCATGTGTTGTGAAGAGTGTTAGGAGGGGAGAAGTGGAGATGTTTGGGATGGTTGTGATTGAGGCAGGGTAGTTGTAATGTGCTGTGGCTATCAATTTGTTGGAGGAGTGTTTGCAGGAATGTGGAGGAGGGAGGGGGTGGAATTGATGAATTGGAATGTTAGAAGGGAAGTGAACATGATACTGTTTTCCGATGATACTGCCCTAGTGGCGAGGAACGCGGAAGGGCTGAGGTATTTGGTGGGGAGTTTGAGAGAATGTGTGGACAAAAGTGGCTCAAAATAAATCCAGGAAAGAGAGTGTGTGTGTGTTTGAGGAGGAGAGATGATGAGGGGGAGGGGTTATAGGTTAGAGTAGGGGGTGTAGTTTTGGAAGAAGTAAAGTTTAGATATTTAGGGAGGGATTTGGGTAGGGGGGGAGGGATGAAGGAGGAGATAGAAAATAGAGTAGGTGAAGGAATGAGAGTTTTGAGTGGTCTGAGAGAATGATGGAAAGGGGGGGATTTATCAAAGTTAAGATAAGTATGTTTGAAAAATCTGTGTACCAGCGGTGTATGGGTGTGTAACGTGGGGGTTGAATGCCAAGGTACAGGGAAGAGCGGAAGTAATTGTGTTAGATGGAAGGGGTCTGAGGTCAGGTTTGTGGGGTTGCAGAAGGAGAGGATTAGGAATAGGGTGTGAAGAGAGGATTATGTGTTGAGGATGAGTTTGGTGGAGAGCGGAGGAATGTTAAGATGGTAATTGGGCTTTAGATGAGAATGGACGAACAGAGAGTGGTTAGAGGTTTGGGAGGCGGAGGATAGGAGGGAGAGGAGGGGAGACAAGTGAAGAGTGGACTGGATGGAATAAAGGAGATGCTGAAGGAGGGAGGGAAATGAGGGAGATGAGGGTGAGGTGCTGGCGAGGGATAGAGTGGGGTGGAGGAGGTTGGTGAGGGCGAGATGAGGGGGGTTGTGAATGAGGTAGGCTGTACGCACCACTACCCCGCTCAATCGAGAAAAGTGTAGGTAAATAAATAAATAAATGAGAATAAATACTCATAGTATATATATATATATATAATTTAATATATATATTATATATAATAAGTAATATATATATTATATAATATATATATATATTTAATATATAATAATTATATGATATATATTATATAGAGTGTCTATAAGGCTGATATTGGGTAGTCTACGTTGGATATAGTTGTAACAGGTGGCGTACTGAGAGAGTGCATTAGGGCCCCGCCAAAGTTGGAAATGGGACCTCTTTGACTATATATATTATATGTATCTATATAATAATATATCTATATATTATATATATATATATTATATATGTATTATAATATATAATATATATATAATATATATATATAAAATATATAATATAATACTATATATATAGTAAGTATGCGCTATATATATATATATATTAATATATATATATATATAATATTATTTATATATATATTATATTATTATATATATCTATTTATCTACTATATATATATATATAGTATACGTATATGATATGTATATCAGGGCTTATGACTTATTATGTCTATTTAATTGCAATTGTCTCGCTTTTTATAAGGCGAGAATTAGAATTTGATACAAAAGAGTAATGACATTTTTGGAAAGAGTATGTAAAAATGAGTATAAATGTTCTTTAAAGGGAAAAATATGTGTTAGGATTTTCACCTTTTTGTATAAAATTTAATCAAATTCTCAAAACATCTTTTTTCTGCTTCAAATTATTATTACTATTTTTACTTAAATATCTAGATTTCCCTCTCCAAAAAATTAGTTCAATCTGTTATATTGATTATATATATTATATATATAGTATATATATATTATAATATAGTATAATAATATAATATATATTATTATTATTATAAATATATATTATATAATATATACTAATATATATAGTATACTATATATATTATGTAAATGTATAGAATAAGAATGTTTAACTTACTAAATTCTGAATATAGTTCTCGCTTGTTCCAATTATTCGAAAGGAATGAGATGCTTCTATAGGTTATACAAAAAGTTTTGCTCATGATGATTTATTAACCACTTCTTTCAGACCAAGAGTACGACATGTTCATTTTCAATGTTTAATAAAGCCAATGCACTTAGCCTTGTTTGTGTCATATTGTTATTAAAGTCAACAGGATCGAACATTAGGAAAGGATTTATGCTCATGCAAATGTTACTGGTAACCTCAAATACAACTGAACTGCTGTACAAAAGTCTGGTGTAAGCTACTTGCTATAAGCAGCTGTTTTCTGGGATAAAAAGTTTGCTAAATCTTTGAAAGTTACATAATTTTCATTTTCACTTCTGTAGTCATGAATGCTTTGAAGGTGATTAAATTAATTGTTCATAAACCGAAAGATAAATCTAAATCGTATTTTTCTACCCGTTTTGTTACCTTTTCTTGCAACTTTTCATTTCGTAGCTCTTCTATTGCGCAGAGTAAGAAATGAAAATAACTCATTAACATTGTTTATGCTAATGAAACGAGTAGTTATCTGTTCATTTCATATATCAGGATATTTATTGAAAATGTAATCGTAAAGCGTACATCGTTTAATTCTTTCATAAGCATAAAAAGCTCATCAAAAACATTTTAATCTGTATTTGACGTATGGACGTAATTTTTGCTTTTCATGTCATATGAATGTGCTAACTCTGTAGTTTCTTCTCACTACATCTTCCCAATTTGTGTCTAGCTCACAGATTTGAATTTTGCCTGTCCATAGGCTAAGTTGCTTTCTGAAAGATTGTATTTGAATGATGAAGGTGGTAAGTTTAAACATTGATGCTTTCCAATACTTAACTTTGAAACACAAGACAGATAATAAAACTCAAATTTTCTAACTGCTTCCGGAGACCAAGGGCTTCGTTTCTTTCACTTGACTTGCTAGTAAGGAATCATACAGGAAGAACATCTTAGTTGGACACAATTTTTTACTGTTTTTGTGAGTGTATCGTTGTTGAACAGCTGTTAATTCCTTGTAACCGAGCTGTACTAGAATCTGAAATACACATATACTTTTTACCAGTTTGTCATAAAAATTTTTGAAGCGCCATATATATGATATTTACAGAATCAATGTAAGAATTAAATTTATAATTATGGAGATGCACAATGAATGTATTCTGCTTTGGAACAATTTTCATATATACCGGAGCTGAAGTCTGATATTTCCTCGCATATTTGCCTTCTCCATCATTAGCCTTGACTCTGCTCTTCTCATTTAATGTTTTTTGTTATGTAATAAGCTTAATATTTGTTTTTTCAAGTTTTCGGAGCACTGTTCTCTGTATTGTTATTAAAAGACAAATTTTCTTCAGGGAGGTGGGCAACTATTTCTTAAGGGCCACCCGAATTTTCACCCTCTTAAAATGAATATTCGAGAATTTTCACGTTTTGACCCAATAAAACACCAACTGTAGCTTTTTTTGGCCGCTACTAAAACGTTTGTTTTCGGTGTTTTTCTCTGTGACTGTAGCATTCTTTCAGAATTTTCAATTTTAAACCCATGCTTTTGACATTTTTCATATCAACTTCCAGAATTTTTTTTCGAAATGATTCAACTTGAAAATATGCATAGATAGGTCATTACCTACAATAGTCAAAGAGGTTTTCGATTTATTTGAGCCTTTTGTGCTCAGCGTTTGTTCGCAATTTCCAAACCTTTTTTTGGATTTTTGAAATGAAAAGATTGTCGATTAGTTTTTCTGTTCCGGGCGAAGGTGGTGAATTTTCAGGGCATATGTCGGTCGGGGGAGAGGCATGCATTTTTTACTTAGATAATTTCTTTGTATATGCAATAGTTTTGGATTTGTTCTTGGCACTGTTCTCTGTTATGTTATAAAAACCCACAAACTTTTCTTCAGGGGAGATGTAACTATTTCTTAGAGCCCAATTTTCTCCCCCCTAAAAATGGACATAAATTCGGACTCTTCAGTTGATTTTGCCCCTGTAAACCACCCACCGTTACTTTTTTATCCCTCAAAAAAGATGCTTCTGGTTTTTTTTCAGTGGATCTTGTCCTTTTTGCAGATTTTTAATTTTCAAAACCCATGTTTTTTGCATTTCTATCAGCTTCCAGATATTTTTTCGAAAATGACTTCAACTTGCTTGTGCTAGATGGGCATTACAATAGCCAAAGAGGATTTTCCGATTTTTTGAATTTGGGCTGAGCATTGTCAAATTTCTAAACCCAATTTTTTTAAATTTTTTGAAATTGAAAAATTGCGATAATTTTATTTTTTCTTCTGGTGAAGGGGATGAAGATTTCAGGGCATATGAGTCCGGGGTAGGAAAAAAAAAAAAAAAATGCCCGAAATATTTTTTACTTAGATAATTCTCTTTGTATATTGCATAGTTTTGGATTTTTTCTTGAACAAATTTTCAAAAAACATTTTTTGAAATTGTTTAAAAACTTTTATTTTGAGTATACAAAAAAATTATTCTAAGTAAAAAGATTCTCTCGCCGACTATAACAAGTCTGAAAATTTATGTTGGTCGGATGAGTAGAAAAAAATATATCAATTTTCACTTTCAAAATTCAAATGTTTTGAAACAAGTGATATATGGGATATGTTTTTTATACTTGTCCGTTAACATCAATTTTCAGAGTTGTATAGTTCGGGCGGATGCATCTTTTTACTATAATTAATAAATATATATATAATGTAGTATAATTATATATATAATATATATATATATATATATATATACTATAGTATATAATATAAATATATATTATATATATATATATATATATTATATACTACTAATATAATATTTGTGGTAAATTATGTATTTTTTTTCATATGTTTCATTTATTGTTTCGTTTGTTTGCTCTTCGCATTTATGGGCCCCTTTACCTGCGTGGGCTCCCCGCCCGCGGGGTCTGTGGGGCCGTTAGTTACGCCCCTGTATATATATATATATATTGTAATAATTTATTAAAGACCACCCCAACACAGGGTTTCCTCCAGTTAATGACAACTAATTGGTAGTTTCAGTTTAGGAGGCTATTATATTTAAAGGTCAAAACTAGTTTTAGAATTCAAAAATATAAAATGAGTTCATTGAAAGATTTAATAATATTAAAATTCTGTTATTCTGTTAAACCACTAAGCTCATAACCCTCCTCAGTTTTCAACCAGTGTTAGTTACTAACCAAGTTTGCACCCAGCAAACTTAAACCAAATGTAAATAATGACCTTTTATATTTTTTAATGCTTATAAAAATTGAGGATTTTAAATTAGGAGTTGGTTTGTGAACAAAGCCAATAAACCTTTTTTGAATAATATTAACAATTAATTAGTCACTTTCAAGTATTTATAATTACCGAAGCAAATTTCAAATGTCCACTGCTTGGTGTGAACTCTAAGCAAAACTAATTTTTGTATGGACTGCACTCAATAAACTTTTGACACAGAAATATACTTTTCACACCCTCGCCTACCCAATTTTCCTTTCCTTTTACACAAATATTTAATAATATAATAATTTATAGTTATTAGATATATCTATTTATATATATATATTAATTAATTAATATATATTATATGTATATATATATATATAATATTATATCGTATCTTAATATATATATTATTATAGTAATTAGTTATATATATTATATATGTAGGTTATATATATATAGTATATTATATAAGGTTATTCATATTATAATATGATATATAACGTATATATAATTATAAGTATATATATATAAATATTTATATATATATATGATATACATATAGTAATAATTAATAAGTATCCTATTAATAATTATCTATTTTAAGGTCTTTCATGCAATATTCTGAAAAAATTTTGGAACTTCAAAATAATTTATTCTAAGTTTCCGAAAGTTAAAAAGTCAAGTAAAAGAGCACCCCAAAATTTAAAGTAAAAACCCCTTCATTATATCTCTTAAGCAATCAAAAGAATTTTCTTAAAAGAATTTGTCTTAACGTTTTCTGAAACTTAGAAATTTTGGAATTGAAAATTTTTCAAGAATATACGACTGATTCAATATAGATTTCCTTATATTGGGATAGGTATATATTATAAATAGAAGCAAATTATAAGATAGAATATATCTATAATAATAATATACAGTATATATATATATAGTATATATATAGTATAAGATGACCGTATGTATTAGTATGATGGTTATATATATATATACGGTATATATATATATTATGTAATATATATATATACTTTATATATATATATTATATATATATAGTAGTATATATAGTATATTATTAAATATAGATAATAGATAGTAGATACTATATATATCACGGTAATTATATTTTCCTTTTTAGTATATATTATATTAATATGATATATATAGTATATATATATATACTATATATACTATAGATTATATATATATACATAGTATATATATATTAATATATATATATACTATATACTATATATATAGTATATATATTATATATGTATTATATAATATATACTTATATATTTATAATATATACGCCTATTTATATATATAATATTATAATTATATATAATAAATATAATATAAAGAGATCATTGTGCTGAGTTGGGAAACCCAGTCCCCAAGTCACCCTTACTATTTATGAAACTCTTCTCTATTTGGCAGAAAAACAGACGCTATTTTGGTGAGACTATCATAAAACTATTTGAGGTTCATGTTCTTAAACAACTTTTAGATTTTTTTTAAGAGTTGTTATTTATGTCTTTGTTGATTTTGGATTTGTATTATTTTTTAATTTATATTAAATTTATTTATTCATTTTTTTTATATAATAAAAGATCTTTTCCTTTTCCTATTAGAAACATTATTTGAGGCATTTTCATTTATAAATTTGTATACTATATATATATATATATATATATATATATAGTATATATATATATATTTAATATATATTATATATATATATTATATTATATATATATATATAATATATATATATATATATATATATACTTTATATACTATAATCTATATATATATTATATATAGTATATATTATAGTAATTGTTTATTAATATATATATATATATTATATATATATATATATATATATTATAATATATAGCTATAATATATATTATATATATATATATATATTAATATACTATTATATATATATATTATATATATATCTATCATAGCTAAACGTTGGGCCCGCAACTCAAAAATAATTGCGGCGCATCGCAATCGGGCAATTCGTAGAAATAATTGGATCGCAACCGCAAACGCAAATTGCGGAGACCGGAATTGCGGTGAACGAATTCGCAAACCACCGAATATTTGTAGTTAAATACTAAACAGAAAATTAATAATTGGCAGAAAAACATATAAATAAATATATTATTAATTTTATATCTATAAATTATATATATATATATTATATATTATATATATATATATATAATATTATATATTATTATTAATAGTATATCTATATATACTATATATATCTATATATTTAGTATAATTTTATATATATAATATATTAGTGATGGGATGTCAAAATTTGACTGTTTGAGGATGCGGATCTTAAAAAGGATGATCAGATATCCAACCGGGTGTTCGTTTATTTGCTGCATTTTGCGGATGCGGATGTTTACCTATTTTTATAGCTTTGCATGTAATAATCGATAACATTTAAAACTGAACATGTGTTTAAATGTATATTATATATATTATATATATATATTTATTAATACTATTAGTATATATATATATATTTATATACTAGGGAGTATATTTATACTATATATATAATATATTTATATTATATTTATATATATATATATACTTAATTGTATTATATATAGTATACATATATATATATATATAATTAAATATATATATATATAAAATATAAATAGATTGTGTAAAGATGAGATATTAATAATTGATATTATATAATATATATATATATTATATATATAGTTTATTTAACGTTGTCACTTCACTGCAGAGCCCTATCAAGGGGGGGTGTGGCACCTCAATATTCATGCAACTAACCAACTAAGCAGATGAGCAACAGACGCAGGCTTTAAAGTGAGAGAGATAAAGTTCAGCAGAAAACACAGAAGATGGAAGAAATTCACAGAACAGAGGTGGCATGAATGAAGGAAGCGCCGCAAAAAGCCTGGAGTTAGCAATATCAACACAAAAATAATGCCAAACAGCACCCCTTTTGCTACGATGGCGTCGAAAAAGTGTGGTACGACGAGTGGATAAGTCTCGAGCACCTGCGCTGGTACTATAGAAAGAGATAAAAGCAGCAACCGCGCCGTAAAGATAAAGGGTCAAGTGAACTAGAAGTGCAGAACAGTTATAAGCGCTTTTTGGCCTTTGCTTCATCCTATCCGAAAAGCTGGGTGAAACCGAGCCCTATATGAGAGAGTTACTGCATACAGGGTGGATGAGCCCTTGTATACTGAGCAACGGAAGAGAAGAGTCTCGGCAGCTAATGATAACTCCAGTTTTCTTGAGGCCCGCCCTAGCAACCGTTTGTGATGTGAGTTTTCAAGACTTTTTTGTTATGTTAAGGCAGGATGTTTATATTGTCCACGGGAAGACGAGAGAACCGTCGAAAGAGCTAGGAAAGTTAGAAGGTGTTTTAGAGGGGAGATTTGTAGAAGTTTTAATTTAAATAACTAATTTCGACAAGGTTGAGACGACCACCACCCGGAAATTCTATAATCAGCGAGAATAAAATCGGAAGATTAAGACGAGAAGCAATTCTAGAAGTAGAAGAGAGAGCGAAATGAGTTGATGCATGAAGGGTCAGTCATTATAGAGTGATAAGTTGTTGCAGGTGAGAAATTCATATGAAGTAGGAATAAAGTAGGAAATAGACAGAACCGTGAGGAACACCTTTTGCGAAAAGAACAGCGCATATGAGGTGATTGAAAGAAAACTAGACATATAGTAAGCAAAGAGAAGGAGGAAAACAAGGAGGAGCTTGGAGAGCAGTGATTGTGCATACCCGGTCAATGGTCGGTATGTCAAGCGCACACGCCAAAGTTCTCCGAATTCCTAAGGGCTGAAAACATAATCTATTGAACATAGAAAGTATATCGCAGTAAGACCGAGCTCCGAAAGCCGTACTGGCTATCGAAAGAAGTGAATGGATCAGGATGATCTAAGAAGGAGGAGTTGAGAAGGATTTCAAGATGTTAGATAGAATACAAGTGAGGAGCTACAGGGCGATAATTAGAAGGACAGGGCGGGTTCCTTTCATCGGAATAGATTGGAAATATGCGTGCTTCAACAATGATTAAAGTAATAGTTTGAGACATAGAGAATATAGTTGAAGCGGGGAGGGTCAGAGCGAAAGCATACTCATCAACTCTAGGAGGAATGCATCGGGCCACCCTCCTTCCTAACTTCATAGATTTCAGAAACTCATGCATCTAATGAAATTCACAGGCAATGGATAGGACACTGAGAGAAGAAGGAGGAGGAGGAGGAGTACAGCATAGTCCAGGTTTAAAGTGGAGAAAAATAGAGGCTAAATAGATTAACCTTTTCAGTTTGAGAAGCAACCATTAAAACAGATAGAATAAGAAGGAGAAGGCAGATATACAGAGTTGTTAGAGATGTTTTGGGCAAGAGGCCAGAAAAGATTTATCGAGTAGGAGAATCATGAGGTTAGCGACTTTATTGATAAAGCCGCTTGCTCGCAAGAGTATCTCAGCAACGATTTCTATGAATGAAAATTAGCAAGAGTGATAGAAGAGCGAGAAATTTTTCCACCCTCGATAAGCACTGTCTCTAGCCTTGAAAGACAGAAGCAAGCACTGTTGAACTGGATCTGAGAGAGAGAAAGCTTTAGTGAAGAAGAATAACCGCCTATCAGCAACAATTACAGCTTCCATATGGCAGAAGCGAAGCTCAGAAGAGTCAAGCAGTCAGTTCCAATTATAGCTTAGCGTAGAAGCAACGCAAGGGCCCCCAATCGGCCAGATCACAGGTGCCAAAAAAGCATATTATTAGTATATATATATATTATATATATAGTATATTATATATATATATATATATAATTATATAATATAATATTATATATATTATATAGTTTATATATATATAATATATTATATATATATAATATATAATATATATCTTATAAAGTACGAATGTATATTATATATCTTAATATATATATATATATATAGTATATATATATAAGTATATTATTATTATATATATATTAAATTTATAATATATAGTAATATATATAATTAATATATTATATAATATACTATATATATATTATAATATAATATTATATTATATAACTATATATTTATATATATATATATCTATATATTAATATATATTTATAATATATATATATTATATATATATATGATATATATCTAGGTAAAAAGGTTTTAATGTAGATTTCTGACATTTTTTTTATTTATTTCTTATCAGAGTTTTGATAAAGGTTATCCAACATAGTGTTTCAACACAATTCAAAATAAAATATATAAACATTCCATGATAATTAAAAAGTTTTGCACCTCATATCGATAAATCTGCTAAAAATTAAAAACAAAGTGAGAATGAATACTGTTTGGTTGGTTTTTATTTAAGCCAATGACAGTATTATAAGGAAAAAATCAATGACTAAACGGGAATTTTTTACAAAATAATGATAATAAAATAAATATAATAATATAATAAAATAATAATTAATAAAATAATAATAATAATATATAATAATAATAATATGGAGATAATAATATAATAATATCTAATATAAAATAATAAAATGTACTTAGTAGGAAGATTTTGAAACAATTTCAAACCAGAATAAAATTTAATGTTTTTTTTCTTATTTTTTTAAGTTGGGGGTTGCGATTGCGGTGTAATTTTCCTTAAAATAATTGCGTCGCAGCCAATCGCACTCATTAAATAATTGCCGGGCCATCGCACGCACCAGAGATAATTGCGATGAATTGCGGCGCAACAAGTTGCGCGCAATGCCACACTGTATTAAATTATTATAATATATAGTATATTTATAATATGTATATATAATATAATATAGTATACTTATATATATATATATTATAATATAATTAGTATATAATATTATATATATATATATATATATATATAAATATATATACTAATATTATATATATATATATTATATATTATTATATTATATATTATATAGTATATATATATAATATTTATTATAGTTAATATATTATATAGTATATCTTATATTATTTATATATATATATATATATATATATATATATATATATAGTTATATAATACCTATTATATATATATATATATTATCTATATTATATATATATATATATAATATATATATAGTATATAATAATATATATATTATAATATACTTAAATTTATTATTAATTATTATTATTATTATTATTATTATTATTATTATTATTATATTGCTATCAATTAAGATCTTTTGTATTTAGCATTAATTATTTTTATAGTTTTTATAGTTAATATAGTTTTTTTTTTTTTTTTTTTTTTTTTTTTTTTTTTTTTTTTTTTTTTTTTTACTACTACTACTACTTCTTTTCTTCCCTGTGCAATTTATCCTTCTCTGCCATATTACATACAAAGCCTTTGTTCATTGTGACTCTACCTGCCTTGATGGACTCCTTTCACTTCGGAACTGGTCAGCCAGAAATATCTTGGTCTCTTACATTCAGAGGTTTCTTCAATTGATGAATCAATGCACGAAAGAAATCTTTTGGCCTTTTCCTGGATCCTATTCACGTTGGCACACTTGGCAATAACCTTGCTGATTGGGTGGCTTTACACACAGGGACCACATCAATTGAAGGGTCGACAAATCTCCCTTTGGCTCTGAGTAATATTCATCTTCACCTACAGCAACATGGATTTCATGCTCTTTTTTTGTAGGATTGATGAGCCAAAGACCTTAGCATTGCTAAGCTACAAATTGTTAAGTTTCTCTTGTTGGACTGGTCCTCTTCTTGTCTTTATAATTTTCACTGGGATGTTATCTTCGCTCGTTTGTGCATAGGCCATACTAATTTCAGCCATGGCCACAATATTTGGAGACATCCACCCAGTCCATCCATTTGTTATTATACACTCCTTTATCAGTTCACCAAATTCTAACTGACTGTCATGATCTGTTCTCATTCTTGGTTCTTTCCTGTACTACATGTAATACCTTTTTCAGTAATGATGCCAATTTTGCTTTCCTAAAAGATTTAAAGCTGTTCTGTTATCTTAATTTAGCTCTTCTGACTACTTTTTCCATTTAGCTTTGGACTTCCTGTGGTCTGTTTCTTGAATCAGTATCGCAGCTTTTTTGGTGTGCAGTGATGGATCTTGTACACTTCAAAAACATTTATTATTATTATTATTATTATTATTATTATTATTATTATAATAAAAAAAAAATATTCCTTTTAATATGCTTTATCACCTACAGGAACTCGAACTTTAAGGCCGTCTATCCCAAACCATATGTTCGCAGCCGAGTTTTAGTTCTTGCCCCCAGGAAGATAAAACCCAGACTGCTACGAGGAGGATTGAGCCAATGTCTTCTCGCATGAAAGTATTATTATTATTATTATTATTATTATTATTATTATTATTATTATTATTATTATTATTATTATTAATAGTATTTACAGATTTTGTAAATAAAACTTCTTGTTATTGCAGATCCCGCTAGGTTGCAATGAGATTCATCATGAAGTTGAATTAGGAGTTGTTATCGGTTCTAAATGTCAAGATGTATCTGAGAAGGAAGCATTTAGTCATGTTGCTGGTTATGCCTTAACACTGGATATGACAGCAAGAGATTTTCAGAGTGAAGCCAAGGTATTCAATAGATTATTATTATTATTATTATTATTATTATTATTATTATTATTATTATTATTATTATTATTATTATTATTCTTTCTTTTCTTTCGTCTCGTTTCTTTCTTTTCTTTCTTTTTTCTTTTTTTCTTCTTTTCTTTTTTCTTGTTTCTTTTTTTTCTCTTTTTTTTCTTTTTCCTTTTTTTCTTTCCATTAGATGTTGGGTAAGGGTGCGTGAAATGCACGGAAAATGGAAGTTAAGTAGAAGAGCATGAGGTAAGTTTAAAGGAACCCGACCTTTACCATCCCCTTCATACCCTTAAGTGAGAGCTCATCGCAGTAAAAAAAAAAAAACATCCACCCTAGGGCTTTACAAGACCGCGACGAACCTTCACTGTGTTATTTAACCAACCGACTATCATCCATCCTTTCCATATGACCAAACCATCTCAATGTACTCTCATTTATTTTCTCAGTTACGCCTTCACACCACACAATTCTGTAAGTAATGCGTTAATCCCTTATTTTATTAATCTCTTACCTAACACGCTCCTAAGATTATCCATCTGAACAGATTGCACCTTAGGTCTATACCTCTTATTCCATACCATAGTTTCGCAATGTACGTTAACACAGGTAACAACATATCCTCATGCAAAACCCTGGCGCACTCAAGATTTAGTCCCTTTGTCTCCACTAAGGATTTAATTGCACCAGCCACCTTTCTACTATTCGCAACTTTCCTAATACACTCATCATCTTTCATCCCCTTCTCATTCAGCATATATCCTAAATATTTAAATTCAGATGCTTGCTCCAATTGTTCATCATCCAACATGACTTCACACCGCGGACTCTCCTTACCTACTCCCATCACCTTAATCTTATCCACATTTACTTTTACACACCCTGCCAAAGCCCTCTACCAATCCTCTCAAACTTTCTTCTGATATACAACACACAAAACAAAATCATCCGCATACCTCTAATTTTTTCGTCACCCCATCCATATATAAATTAAACAACCAAAGAGACATAACACAAACCTGTCTCATTCCACTATCAATTTTAAACCATTCACTTTCAACTCCATATATTCTTACATAAGCTTCACTATCGTCATGTATACATACTTTTGATTTCATTTAGAAACCTACCAAAAATACCATATTTCACTAGCACCTGCCACAGAACTTCCCTATTAATCCTGTCAAACGCATGTTGCAATTCCATAAAACCTAAATACAGTTTATTCTTCTCTCTTATTTTCGCATACATTTGTTTCAATATGAAAATTTTATCTACACATCCTCTACCACCTCTAAATACACCTTGTTTTTCGCCAATCAGTGCTCCAGTCACTCGACACACCCTTTCAATCAAATTACCAGTACATATCTTTCCTACAACACTCAATAAACTAATTCCCTTATAGTTCCTACAGTTTCCCTTATCCCCTTTACCCTTATATAAGAGTACTATTACTGATCTTCCAATCCTTCGGAACTAGACCCTCCATTATTATTATTACGGTATTATTATTATTATTATTATTATTATTATTATTATTATTATTATTATTATTATTATTATTATTACTTTTAAACATAAAAAGCAAAGGAAAATTACTTTTTTGCTTTTATTTATTTTTAAAAAACATATTCAGTCAAATTACTTATAGAAAAGGTAATTAATAAAGGCCTTCCTTTTAAGTATGCATGTTAAGCTGAGGAAATTTGAAGCATGGTATTTATTATTTGTGTCAGTGTCTTATGACAAAAGGAATAAGTACGGTATAATTGAAATTTATAATAGATATCTTTTGGCTCATACTTAAAAAAAAAAATCAAAATTGTTCCTTTTGTAACTTATATATAAGGTACGTTTTTTTGCAATTTTCTGGTGTATGGGGGTTGTAAAACTCCTATATTATGCCGTTCAGTTATTTAGGTTATTCATAAACGTACGAGGGAATAAAAAAAAAGTTTTTGAATAAGTGACTGTTAGTTAGACCTTGTTACTTGATGGGTTAAGTCTGATACGATTTTAGAAATGGTTACCGAGTTCACCCAATAGGTGAAAAAAAGATATATGAAGCTAGCGACGTATTGAAACTCAAACTCTGGTTCTAACTGTGTAAGGGAGTCAATCTTCCTTTAAATTTTAATACAAATTCTGTGATATGTTCAGTAAATTAAATACTTTATAACCTTTGATTACATTAAAATAAAAATGCACTTAAACTGTAAGCTTGAAAATATAAATTTTCAAGATTAATAATAATAATAATAATAATAATAATAATAATAATAATAATAATAATAATAATAATAATAATAATAATAATAATAATAATAATTTTACATATTATTATTATTATTATTATTATTATTATTATTATTATTATTATTATTATTATTATTATTATTAAGTTAGTGGTGGCTTGGATGGAGAGGAAGGTGATAAGGAATGAAGTGGGGTAGAATTAAGAGTGAGAAGTTAAGTGAACAAGGTAATGAAGATAAGTATTTAAGTGAACAAGGTAATGAGGATAATTATTTAAGACCGCCCGCAAGCAAATCAGTTGAATGTAAACAAGTTGAAACTGAGTAAATCTGGGATCAAATGAAGGAGGCAGTTGTTAACAGTGCAAAGGAAGTATGTGGATGTGCTAAAGTAGGATGTAAGAATGTTAACAGTGAGTGGTGGAATGAAGAGGTGATGCAAGCGGTTAAAAGTAAAAAAGAAGCGTGGTTGAATGTACTAAAAGCTAATGATGAAGTTTCAAAAGAAAGAAGTTTGGAATTATATAAGGAGGAAAAAAGAAATACTAAAAGGTGCATACTTAGGAGGAAAAAAGAGGTAAATGAACAGTTTGGGAGGATGGATGGGGACTTACAAAGGAATAGGAAGCTCTTCTGGAAGGAAAGGCGAAAGGTTAAGAATGAGAATAAGGAGAATCTGCTTAGGAATAATGAATAGGGATGGTGCTTTCATAACTGATGAAACGGATGGGAGAGGAGTGTGGAAGGAGCACTTCGAAAATCTGTATAACATTAGCAGTAATGAAGAGGTGATGGTGAATGTGTGTGGGTTTGATGGAACAAGAAGGAATAGGTATTTTGGGGATGAGGTCATTAGTAAGGAGGAGCTAATGGGCAGAGTAAGAAAGTTGAAGAATGGTAAATCTGCAGGTATAGGTGAAATTACTGGTGAAATGATCAAGAACGGAGACGAGATGGTGGGTCTGATTGGATTTGGAAGTTGTATAACCAGCGTTTATGGTATAGTTCCGAGGATTGGAGGAAACGTATGTTACCCTTATAAAAGGTGATAAGGGAGATAAGGGGGAACTGTAGGAATTATAGGGGGATTAGTTTATTGAGTGCTGTAGGGAAGATATATGCTGGTATTTTGGTGGAAAGAGTGCGTCGAGTGACTGAAGGACTGATTGGTGAAGAACAAGGTGGGTTTAGGAGTGGTATAGGTAGGGTTGTCAAAAAAACGGTTTTTTTTAATTTGTTTTTTTTGTTGAAAAAAAACACGTTTTTTTTTAAAACGAAATGTTTTTTTTTTGTTTTTTTTTTTAAAATTACCTCTTTTTATAAAGATGTTTTAAATTATACAGTAGTACCAATACCCCTTCTAGGCCTAAATATTGACAATTAATACAGATTTTATATATATACAGTGTACATATATATATATATATATATATATATATATATATATATATATATATATATATATATATTATATATATATATATATATATATCTAAAAATATATACATATATAATTGTAAATGCTGCCATGCTATATATATATACTATACTATATAACTACTAACTGCTTTGTTCGATAACAACATATATGATAAAAAAAAAGGAGGGTATAACACGGGTGGTTCTGGGGTGTCAGAAGAAAATGAGAATGGTAGGAAGGTGATTGATTTCTGTGAGGGAGAGAGGTATGTGTGTAAGTAATACTTTCTTTAAACACAAGAGTATCCATAAGTATACTAGAGTTGGTGTAGGTAGAGATGGTATCGAAATGAAAAGTATGATTGATTTTGTGTTGGTGAAGAAGGAGATGTTGAAGTATGTATTGAATGTTAAATCAGTGAGGGGGTTTAGGAATGGGTTATCGGATCATTATGTTGTTCTATGTAAAATTAAGTTAGTGGGGACTTGGATGGAGAGGAAGGGTGATACGGAAGGAAGTGGGTAAAATTAAAGTGAAGAGAAGAGAAGTTTAGTGAACAAGGTAATAAGGATAAGTATATAAGAACGATCGCAAATCAATTGAATTTGAACAAGTTGAAACTGAATAAATCTGGAAGCAGAAATGAAGGAAGCAATTGTTAGCAGTGCAAAAGAAGTATGTGGGTGTGCTAAAGTAGGAAGTAAAATGATAACAGTGAGTGGAATGAAGAGGTGATGCAAGCGGTTAAAAAATAAAAAAAGAAGCGTGGTTGAATGTACTAAAAGCAAATGATGAAGTTTCAAAAGAAAGATGCTTGGAATTATATAAGGAGGAAAAAAGGAATGCTAAAAGATGCATACGTAGAGAGGTAAATGAACAGTTTGGAAGGAGGATGAATGGGGACATACAAGGGAATAGGAAAGCTCTTCTGGAAGGAAGCGCGAAAGGTTAAAAATGAGAATAAGGGGAACCTGCTTAGAATAATGAATAGGGATGATATTGTTTTGTAACTGATGAAAATGGATGTAAGGGGTGTGGAAAGAGCACTTTGAAAATCTGTATAATATTGGCAGTAATGATGAGGTGATGACTGTGTGTGGGTTTGATGGTACAAAGAAGGAATAGGTATTTTGGGGATGAGGTTATTAGCAAGAGGAGGAAATGGGTAGAGTGAGAGATTTGAAGAATGGTAAATCGAAGGTATAGATGAAATTACTGGTGAAATGATCAGAACAGAGGTAGGCAAGATGGATTGATTGGATCTTGAAGTTGTGTAATAAGAAAACGTTTATGGAGGGTATAGTTTCGAGGATTTGGAGGGGAGAGCAGTAATAGTACCTTTAGCTATATAAGGGAATCTGATGAACTGTAGAATATAGGAGAATTAGTTTATTAAAGTGTTGTAGGGTAGGGAAGTTATATGCTGGTGGTTTGGTCGAAAAGAGTGCGTCAGTGACTGAAGGACTGATTGAGGAAGAACAAACAAGGTGGGTTTAGGAGTAGTAGAGGATGTGTGGATCAAATCTTTACATTGAAACAAAAATATTAGAAAAATGAGAGAGAGGAAGAGCAAATTGTATTTAGGTTTATGGATTTTGCAACAGGGGCATGATAGGGTTAAAACAGGGAAGGTCTATGGCAGGTGTTAGTGATATATGAGTGTTGGTGATAGGCTCTGAATGGAATCAAAAGTATGTATGACGATAGTGAGGTGTGTGTAGAATAAATGGTGTCAAAAATTAGTTTAGCATTAATAGCGGAGTGAGGCAGGGGGTTGTGTTATGTCTCCTTGGTTATTCAATTTGTGCATATATGGATGGGGTTATGAAAATTGAAGGGGTGTGACAGGAAATGGAGTTAGAATGATGGAAATGGAGAGAGGGTGCCCTACCTATTATATGGGGATGATTTGGTTTGTGTGGCGAATCTGAAGAGTTTGAGAGGATTGGTAGAGATTTGGCAGGGGGTGTGTAAAGGAGGGGTTTGAAAGTAAACGTAGATAAGAGTTAGGTTATGGTTGTGAGTGAGGACAGTCCTCAGTGTGAGAGATTATGTTAGATGGTGAGCAGAGATGGAAGGAGTGTCTGAGTTTAAATATTTGGGATATGTTGGATGAGAGAACGGATGATGCAGAGTTTAGTAGGAGGGAAAGTTGTGAATGTGAATGGAGGGAAGGTGGCTGGTGCAATTAAACTCGTTGGTGAATGTAAAAGGGACTAAGTTTTTAGTGTGCTAGGCGCTATGACAGTATGTTGTTACCTGTGTTATTATATATAGTAGTGAGACCTTGGTCTGGAATAAAAGTATAGATCTAAAGTTCAATGTGTTCAGATGGACAATCTTAGGGGCATGCCGCATGGTGTGAGAAAGAATTGATAAAATGAGGAATAGAACATATTAGGGAGTTGTGTGGTGTGAAGAAAGGGGTAAACGAGAGAATAAATGAAAGTATGTTGAGATATGGTTTGGTCATGTGGAAAGGATGAATGATAGACAGTTTTTAAGCAGATGTATGGTGGCGGGTGTGTTGAAAACCGACCGGCTGGGAGATCGAAAGAAAAGTGGAGTGAGTTGAGTCAGTAAACGAATGTCTGAAGGAGAGAAATGCTAGTTGGAGAGGCGAGAATAAGGTGCATAATAAGAGAGAATGGCTGGGTTTGAGGGGTATGGTTGTGGCCCACCTGGGTCGGGGATGAACCTTACACCCGCAGATTACCATAAGGTAGAGGATTAAAACCACCGGTCCCGTTAAGACTATAGGGGGTGATTTTCGTAATACAGTGAGTCCTTACTAATTAATGGAACACAGAGGGGGGTAAGGATTGGGCTTTCTTTTCGACTTTTATCATATTCTTCTTCTGCTTTCCTTTTCTGATGCTTGTTACACACTTTACCACCAGTCTTGGGGAGAAAAAAGGTAGATGAAGAATATATATACTTACTATATACATATATATATATATATATATATATATATATATATATATATATATATATATAAAAAATATATATTATTATATATAATATATATATATATATAGATATATATACTGCTGCTGCCCTAATATATATATATATATATATATATAATAATCAGATCATGTGAAATGTAATAATTATATGCCCTAGAGCACTAATAAAACTTTATTAAGTACTAAACTCTACTTTATATATTGTATACCTCTTTTAACATATTGTTTTTACTGTATTTTAATGCTAAATACCCTAAAAAGACTTGATATATATGAAAAATAAGTAATTTAAACAAAAAAAAACCCAAAAATTTTGGCCTTTGGTCTTTTTTTAAAAAAAAAACGTGTTTTTTTAAAAAAAAAAAACGAACGGTTTTTTTTTAATCCCAACCCTAGGTATAGGATGTGTGGATCAAATCTTTACATTGAAACAAATCAGTGAGAAAATGAGGGAGAAGAACAAATTGTATTTAGGTTTTAGGGATTTGCAACAGACGTATGATAGGATTAATAGGGAAGCTCTATGGCATGTGTTAGTGGTAGGCTTCTGAATGGAATCTTAAGTATGTATGATGATAGTGAAGCGTGTGTAAGAATAAATGGTGTTGAAAGTGATTTTTTTAACGCTATTCATAGTGAAATGAGGTATAGGGATGTGTTATGTCTCCATGGTTATTCAGTTTTTATATGGATGAAGTTATGAAAGAATTGGAGGTTGGGGTGGCAGGGGATGGTGCTAGAATGATGGAGGATGGAAGAGAGTGGAGGGTGCCCTACCCATTATATGCGGATTATTTGGTTTTGTGGGGTGAATCTGAAGAGAGTTTGAGAGGATTGGTAGATAGATTTGGCAGGATGTGTAAAATGAGGGGTTTGAAAGTAAACGTAGATAAGAGTAAGGTTATGGTTGAGGCGATGACAGTCTCAGTGTGAGTTACATGTTTGCTTAGATGATGGTGGAACAGCTGGAACAGTGTCTGAGTTAATATCTTGGATATATGTTGGATGAAAAAGGGGACGGATGATGCTGAGTGTAAGAGGAAAGTTGTGAATGAGGAAGGTTGCTGGTACATTCTCATTAGGTGGATGTTAAGGGACTGGAGGCGATCTTGGGAGTGCACTAGGTTCTTACAGCAGTATATTGTTACCAGTGTTAATGTATAGTAGTAGACTTTATGATTACAAATAAAGATCTAAAGTACAATGGATTCAGATGGACAATCTTAGGGCGTGTTAGGTGTGAAAGTGACAAAATGAGGAATGAACGTATTAGAGTTAAGATGTGTGGTGTGAAGAAAGGGATAAATGAGAGAATAAATGAAAGTACATTGAAATGGTTTGGGCATGTGGAAAGAAAGGATGGATGATAGTTGGTTGGTTGCTTGAAGATGTACTTAGTGGTGAGTGTGTTAAGAATCGACCGGCTGGGAGGCCAGAAAAAGTGGCTTGAATCAGTGAAGGAATGCTTGGAAGAGAGAAATGTGAGTTTGGCAGAGGCGAGAGAAAAGAAAGATGCATAATAGGAGTGAATGTAGGGGTTTTGTGAAGGGGTATGGTTGTGATTTTCTGACTGCGACGAGTTCTCACTAATATAAACGGGGCGGTAAGGCTGAGCATTCTTTTCGACTTGTGTTATGTTCTTCTACTACTTTTCTGTTTCCGGGGCATGGTACGCACCTTACCCCCAGTCTTGGGGAAAGAAGGTGGATAGTGATGATAATGAAGAAGGTGGATAATAATAATAATAATAATAATAATAATAATAATAATAATAATAATAATAATAATAATAATAATAATAATAATAATAATAATAATAATATTAATAATAATAATAATAATAATAATAATAATAATAATAATAATTAAATTCTTGGTGGTGGTGGACTTAGTCCCTTCACATCTACCAAGGATTTAATAATAGTAATAATAAAATCCTTGGCGAATGTGAAGGGACTAAGTTTTGAGTGCGCTAGAATTTTGCTTGAGGGTATGTTGTTACCAGTGTTAATGCATAATGGTGAAACTGTGATCTGGAATGAGAGGTATAGATCTAAGGTACAAGGTGCTTAAGAAGAAGGGCGTAAATGAGAGAATAAACAAGAGTAAATTAAGATGGTTTGGTCATATGGAAAAGATGGATGATAGTCGGTTGGTTAATCGGATGAGGAATTGACCGGCTGGGAGACCGAAAGAAAAAGTGGATTGACTCAGTAAAGGAATGCCTGATGGAGAGGAATGTGAGTTTGGCAGAGGCTAGAAGAATGGTGCATAACCTTTGTGAATGGCGGGGTTTTGTGAGAGGGTAGGGTTGTGGGGTTTGCTCAGGGGATGAACCTCGCATTGATGAGATACCACAGTGAGGGTCCGTCGCAGTCTCGTGAAGCCTCAGGGTTGATTTTTCTCATTGCGACGAGTTCTCACTGGTGGTTTAAAGGGGACGGTAAAAGGGGGGTGGGGCTTTCTTTTCGACTTTCATCATGTTCATCTACAACTTTTTTGTTCCCTTGTATGCTATGCACCTCACCCCCTATCTGGGGATAGGAGGAAGATAATAATAATAATAATAATAATAATAATAATAATAATAATAATAATAATAATAATAATAATAATAATAATAATAATAATAATAATAATAGTTAAAATTCTTCATAGTATTGAATTTTTCAAAATATTAAAATTTTGTTTCTTACAAAGTTGTTTGGTACATTGTTTGGTATATTCCAATCATGGATACTTTCCCACTTGGATTTTTTTCTAATTGTTTTCAAGCCACAATTATTTTTAATAATGTTTCTAAATATTTCTTTATTGATATTCAAAGTATTATATTAGCATGGCGCGTTACCAAAGTTTATTTTCTCTGAATAATTTTTAGGAGTTTATGTTCAGATTAATTTATTATTATTCTGGTAGATTTTTTTTTATAATTGTTTTTATTTGCCATTTAGAAATTATACATTCATCTGATATCAAATGATACACAATCTAAATATCTACAAAGAAGAAAAATTAGTTTTGATATTCTTGAATATTGGTCGACATATTGTTTGATATCTTTAAGACATATATTGACCACTTCTTTAGGTGTATCAAAACTGATAGTTATTCCTTATAGATCATTTGATGTGTTTATGTTTATTTCCTCAGTTTAATTGTAGATATTTTTTAGCATTACGATTCATTTTTGGTATCAGTTTTTATCATACTTTCATAACCTTTTTCATATGATTTAGGCAAAGGGCAATCCATGGACAATGGCAAAATGTTTTGACACTGCATTACCAGTTTCTCGATTCATCCCTTTAAATGAAATTCCTGATCCAGGAAATGTAGAACTGTGGTGCAAGGTAAGAATTACATTTTAATCTGATTATAATTATTACTGTTTAAAATAAAGTCCTTTTATATTTAATATTTTTTGATGTTACATACAATATCGCTTCACTATTAAACTAGAGCTATTTTTAAATTCATTTCTTATAAACACTTATTGCAAACTTCTGCCCCCTAGTGGCAAGTAGGTAGAACTACAAGTGGATCGCTTAATCACTTATTATTTGTCTTTTCATGGGATCGATTTTATGTGTCGAAAATGCCAAATTTTTACTTATCATTTTTCAATTTTATTTGTGAATGAAACTTACACATATTTTTTCTAACAGATTAAGTAAATAGGGTAAATCATATTAAAAAAAAGTAAATTTAGATGTCTTTATTCATTGAGTAAGAAAGTCTTATTTTTAACTTCACAATAGGTTTCCTTTGATGAATAGTTTCTCCGCTGATTTTTATATTTATTTGTAGGTCAATGGTGAGGAGAAACAGCGAGGAACAACTTCAGACATGATTTTCAGTATTTCTTATTTAATTTCTTATATATCCAGATATTTTACCCTAGATGAAGGTGACTTAATATTGACAGGAACCCCTGCCGGTGTTGGACCTGTAAAGGAAGGAGACGTTCTTTCATGTGGTATAACTGACTTAATTGAAATTAATTTTGATGTTAAAAGAAAAGTATAATTTGAAATTTTTAGTTGAGCAATATTTTGTATTTTAATCTAGCGAGTGTGATATTAATGTTCGGTCTTTCAATGGAACAGGTGAAACACATTAAAATACAGTGGTTTTATGTCTTTTCTAATGGTATTTTGAGTTTTTGATATTGTTGTTTAAATTGGATTAAATTTTAATGTTTATTTAAGCTTAACGAACAAAAAGTCAAAATTATATTAATCAGCTAATTTAGATTGTTGTTGATGGAGTTTATGGGAAAATTTGGGTTTTTATGAATAAAAGAAATGTTAATGGTGCTACAATGTCTTCCTGAATAATATATATGATCTATTTTTGTTAATAATTTTGTTTTATTTTTCCTTTTGAATGGTTATATACAGCAGTATGATTATATTAATTAGTTACCCGTATTCTAAATCTTAAAAGTTGTTTGCCACTATTGTTTCCTCATTTATTTGTTCAAGTACACCTTCTAATTTATTAACAATGGATATAAAAGTTTTTTTTTTCTTAGTCAAAATTACTATAATTAAATCTTGATTGGTGTAATTTTTTTTCTCTTTCATAGAAAGGTTGTTTCTAGAAAAGCAAACTAAAAGAAGAAACAAAAGGCACTTTGAGAGCAGTAAATGCTTTGGTGAAGGGATGCTTTAGTATATAAATGTCAGGCCATCTCGAGTCTAATTGTTGGAACTTGGTTGAGAGAAAATCAGAACACTATCTGTTCGTTTAACTTTTTGAAAAGTACTCCTCTCATTTAAGAATTTCTTAGAAATTTAAGTAACTTCTTTTTTCTGTGACGTATACCAATATATATATATTTTTTTAAATAGCTTTTTAACACTTGAACTTGGCTAATATATAATTGGTAATTTATCATTATTTATCTCATATAATTTAAATGGAATTAAGCTATAGATTTGTTTTGTTTTTCAAATTAAAAATAATTTATTATTTAATGGGTGGTTTGAAGCATATTTCATTAGGATTGCATTAACCCTACTCTGTTATAATTATTTGGAAGCTCAAACCATCTATAAAATTCAAATAAAGGCAAAATGGAATTGTAGCTTTAAACGGTTGTACAGTTGAAACTTCAGCACTTTAGAACCATTGATAGATATTTATTAGGTCATTTTGTTTAATTTTATATTCGATTCGAGACATACTGAAAACATATGATAAGAAGATAACTTTTCATCATCATTAATTTGAAGGGTCTTAATTTATCCTAATTCAGTTTGGCAATGTGTGGCGAATGTCCGGCTATTGGAACGTTTGCGGCAGTACATCAGCGTCTCCGAGAGCTAGGTACCGTGCTTATGCAAGATACATTCGAACACTCGATGTAGAGGAGAATGTGCTAGACAACAGTGATGAATATCCTGAACTTGGCACTCTCATTGTTTTTCAAAATGTTACTGTTTCGTAAATCATATTATAGGGGAAGTCTTCACTAGTAACATCTATACCCGTATGTACAGTGAGTGCAGACTCACCGACGCTGGTTTTCAGCCACTGTTACGTTTATTTTTTTTTTAAATGGTTTATACGACAGTTATTTAATCTACATTTTCATTCAAGTGTTCTGTTTACGGATGAGGAATAGTTTTCAAAAGATTCGATTAATATTAATAACAACAATAAAAGAATGTTGACATCAAGTATTTGCATGTAATGTACGAGGCCTGTGAGTCGGTTCGTTATCGATTAATTGATATTACCAAAGTATTTGCCAGACACACCGAACAACCCTACAGGTGTGTTTTGAAATATGAACTAGCGGGACTAATAGATAATATTCCACTATATATTCGTCAAGACCTTTGGTTTCTTTCAAGATGGTGCTCCAGCACATCTTTGTTTGGTTGACAGACAATATCTAGAGTTCTAGGTGGTACATTTCCGATTCATTCGGTCGGAGAGAGGGACCGATTCTCTGGCCTGCACCCAATCCTATTTGCCACATAGTGGACTTTGGTTTTGGGTCCATTTACGCTGTACGTACTGTGTATTCTACATCAGTTCCCACAGCACATGTTCTCAGCAACCGTATAAAACATGATTTCTAATTTACCGTATACGTCATACATCCGAAATTCAGGAAAGTGTTCGAGGGTCTATGTGAGGCTTATGTTGCTGCACTAGGATACCATTTCGGACTTTGTCTGTAAATATTTGGTTGTAAACGTTCTTTCAATAAATCTTGCCCCACAGACTTTTTCAAATTAATTCCTCGATCTTACATTTATGTGTTTGCATTATGTAAATAGTGTTCGGTATTTGTACGTAACTTATTTAGGTTGGAACTTGATGAAAAAAAAAATTTGGGTCTCTACAGGGGAGGACGCAACAATATCCGAAGAGATGTAACCCCCATTGGGCATAACCCACGGTGTTAGGTTTGGCTGGTACATGCCTCCCTGCACTTCGTTTCCCTTTGGTTAGTTCTTTTCGCGTTTCACAATATCGGAGTATCTCTCGTACTTTCGACTACGCAAGCTCGCACCACTCCCATTCTTCACGTGTCCCTCACATATTTACAAGCACATACTCGACTGCTACCTTTTTAAAAAAAAAACTCCGGAACTTAAATCTGCCTCGGAAATGTTTGTAAAGTAGTCATCCAAACTGATTAAATCTATTAAACTATCCAAATTTTTTTTTTTTTTGAGTCAGTGTACAGGACCCACCACGGCTCACAAAGCGGCCACACTGGGTTGAAATAAAATCGACACCATGGGCGGGTCCTGGAACATACATATTTCAAACGTCAAAAGAAGATTTGAATAAAGATATCCATTGTAATTTTATATTTACAGGAAAGGGAGTGATGACCTTTCTGAAGAAGGATTTCCGTTTTTTCTTATATAGTGATAATAATGATTAGTGTTAAATCTTTAATTTTATTATTAATATTTTAATTTATTTTATCCTCTTTAGGAACAGGACGTTAATATTACTTTAACATTGTAAGTTTATGATTCGGTCTTGACCTTTGATATAATACCATAGTAGTTATTTTGTCGTTTAGTTTATACCAAAGGGATCCACCTTTGTTATATTCTCATGTATAAAATGAAGCGAGAGGTATAATTATTAAATATTCGTTAACATAATTTATATTATTTTATTCTTCGATCTTGCAATATCCATCCGCCATCTAAACCTCTTCAGCACTTTTTTTTCAGGTGAGTTATTGTTGCTTTGTATCAGAGAATTTTATCGAACTGGTAGCAGAGGGCATAGTTACGAGGCAAAAAGTGAATAAGATTCCTGAATCGGACAAAGAAAAAACTGAAGAAGGTAGAAGAGATATTAGAACAGGATGTCCAAGGTTTTATGGAGAAGAGAGGGAGAAAGTTAAAACATGGTTACTCATAGGAAAAGAATGTCAGATCCTTTGGATTGGAGATTAAATTAAGATTAGGAGGAGAAGCTTTAAGGAAATAAAAAAATAAAATTCATGAAGAAGGGAAGGGAGGAGTCTATTATAGGCCACGGACAAATTCAATGAGAGAATTTTTCAATATTGCAAAGAAGCAGAATGAAGATATGCGGACATTCTGTTGAAATGTTTTGAAGAATGTATAAAGAATATGAAACAGCTGGAGGAGGGACTATGACAGAAGATATGAAAGGATATCTTATAGAAAGAACTGGCATAGATGAAGATAAACATTTGGTTTTAGCCAGTTGTGGAAAAGAGGCAATTTCTTTCGAAGTAATAAAAATGATATGATAAGAATTTTTCCTAAGGAAATAGCAACATTGAAGAAAGAAAAAAAGAAAAGAAACTGAAGGGGAATGGTGGAATAGACCAACTAAGGAGGAAAGAATAGAAGGAAGAAAAAACCCTATGATGTTCGGTTAAGTAACGAGGTGAGTAATATGCGGATCGGAATATCATTATGTACAAGCATACTAAAAGAAATGGAACACTAAAGGAAGAAATTTTTACAGTATTTAGAGAACTTGAAATCAAAAAAAGAAAGTAAGAATAATTAATGAAGAAGAGAAAGTAAGCTATTTCGGAGTAGAAAAAGAGGAAGATGAAGTATATGGAGACACGGAAGGAATTCTAGACACAGGTTGTACGATGACTTTATGCGGGGGGAAATGACTGGGCAGGATAATGATGGAGTTAAGTAGTGCAAAGATAGAGGAGATAAATAACAGTCAAGAGAAAAAAAAATAAGTTATATGTATGGAGAAAGTAATTGCATAATTATCGTTACGTACCGACAGTACAGACAAGGAAATATATAATTTTCTTAACTAAACCTGAAGTAATTAGAGGAGATATATCATGATTGATAGGTAGAGAAATCATGGAAAAGATGAAGATAAGCCTTGATATGAGAAACAAAACGTTATTTTTGGAGTGTTTCAAGATCTAGAAATAAAATATAGACAAGGCGAACAACAAAAACACATTAAGAATAAGCTAATAAAAGGATCAAAAAAGGAAAATGTTTGGGTTGGAAATTTGAGAAAAACTGGATAAATAACCCAGAGGGAAGGAAGAGAAAATTATGGAAATTACATTCTTCAATTTGAACATGGGCATTGGAATAAGATATTATAACTTATGACGGATGCCTATAAAGATGAAAATGTATCAAATGAAGGGATGAAAGAAGTTGAGAAAGAATTTAAAGAGATTTGCAAAGGTTGTGAAGTCTGTACAAGAAGAATCCACCAAAACCCGCTGTGTGGGTTTCTCGATGGCAAAAGTCTTCAGTGAAATGGTAGCCATGGATTTAGGAGAATTGGAAGGGAGGAAATTTCTGGTAATGGTGGATATGGCTACTCACTACTGTCAAGGTGGTTAGATTAAAAATAAAAAAAGGTTAAGAGATCGCCGAAAAAATATTGGAAAGATGGATAAGTATTTTTGGAGTACAGGGGAAGCTATTGTCAGACAACGAATTGGAATTTCAAAACGAGGGTTTAAAAATTTTGGCTGAGAGATTTAATATAAGGCTGTTGAGTACTCCTGCTGAGAGCCCTTGGAGCATTGGGATTTGTGAAAAAATTGTGGGTCCTATTAAAGATTCATTGAGAAAACTAAAAGAGGAAGGAGTTACAAAAGAAATATGTTTAAATTGGTCATTAGCTGCCAAAAACAGTTTAATGATGAAAGGTGGATTTGCTAAAATTCAATTATCATTTGGGAGGAATATAGGTATTCCTACCATGATAAACAATGACAGACCATCAAGCTTAGAAAAGGGAAACGCAGAAAGGATGTTAAAAGAGAATTTGATAGCCATGCATAAGGCTAGAGAGATTCACATAAAACAAGAGCAGCGAAAAATGAGGAGCCTTAATAGAAAATGTGAGAGATCATAAAGTGGAGGAAGCAGTAATTGGAGAGGAAGTTTATTATAAAAGGGAGAATGAGAAAGAATGGAGATGTCCAGCAAGAATCATTGAAATAGACGGCAAAACTGTAGTGGTAAAACATGGATCAGGCTCTCTTAGAGAGGTAAATAGAATACATATTACGAGAATTAGAAGAAAAATAAGAGAGAAGAAGAAAAATATGAAGAGTTGGAAGAATCTGAAGAGGATGAAAAGAAGATGGGGAGACGGAATTTTAACCGAATTTAAAAAAGAAAAAAAGAAGAAGAAAGAGAAAAAGAAAAAGAAGACCGATTATGAAGGGAGGTGAGAGGTACTGAGAAAACAAAAAAGACCAAAAGGAAATGATAGAGGTAAAAATAATAGGAAGAGCAGGAAAAGCTTCAAGCAATATTTGAAATAATTGTTATAATATGGATCGATTTTAATGAATGGCAAAACATTACACGTATGCCGGATGAGGAGGAGGTATTTTAGCTAATTTTGAAGACGAAAAGATATTAGAAGCAAAAGTAAAGGTATTGGAAAGTTGGATTGAAAATGAGGTACGAGGCCGTGAATAATGAAAGTCAAAAAGTATTAATCACCAGATGGATAGTGACAGAAAAAAAGGAAAGAAGGAAGAAGGGTTTGAAAGGTAAGGTTAGTTGTGCGAGGTTTCGAAGAAAAGATGGAGAATATTCTACAGATGCTCCCACATGTGCTACTGAAACTTTAAATTTACTGTATAGGGAATACTAAAAAAGAAATAGTTCGGAGAAGATAAAACAATTGCATATTAACAAACATATCTACCTGGAGATAACTTGAAAAACACGTCTTATATATCACGTGCCTAAAGAAGCAAGATCGACAGTCAAAACTATGGTATAAAGGTTTTAAAATAATTCTATTGTATTGTACAGTAAACAAATTATAAATAAACACTTAACGATTAATTACAAATGAAATATTTGTTTGCCCAATATTAATTGTAAAGAAATTGGAATGAAAGGCCATTTATATAGGAATTAGGTGGCCAAGCTCCGAATTATTCCATGCACGCAATGAACATATTCGAAGTCATCTAATAAAAAACAATAAGTAAAAAAATTAAAAATAGAAACAGAAGAGCAATGATTATTTAAATGCATAGGAGTGAAAGTGAAACAAGAAGAAGGACGTTTATGTTTATTATATACAACAGATGCAAAAATCAGTGATGAGATCTACCGACCTAGAAAAAGGAGAAAGAAATTCTATAGAGAATGAGAATCACAAGATGTAGTTGACTGCAACAAGTAAAATGGGTGATTAATTATATCAACCGACTATACAGGTAAATTGATATCTTTCTTAAAATTGCTTGCTATGTATTTTACTATATCACCAATAGATAAAGAATAATAAAAGTCGATTCATTTGGCTTAATTATATTAATATAATATAATATATATATATATAATAGTATTTATATAAAGATATACTTATATATATATATATATATATATATTTCTATATATATATATAAGATATATTGTCATCTATTATCAACATCGTACATATTAAATTTTATTAAAAATCTGAATAAAAAATGTATTTACAAGTCATTCCTTTCTATAAAACCATAAGACAGTAAGCAACGTAAAAGTATATTTACCAAAGATTTAAACACAATTTATATCTTGAAACAATTAACGAGTTAACAATTTTTCCTTCGCATATTTGTACGTACGTCGGAGGCGAAAAGTTCCTGAAATTTTAAGCTAACATGCAGCACAGATAATTAAATATATAATTAATACATTGATGCAGTCACTCTCTCTCTCTCTCTCTCTCTCTCTCCTCTCTCTCTCTATAAATATATATTAATATATATATATATATTATATGTATATAATTATATATATAATATATATTATTAATATATATATATATATATATATAATAGTATATATTATATATATAATTTCAACCTTTAAAGCATAGTGTACAGGCATTAGTTAAAATCAAAAAGCTTATTACCATTGAAAATGCACAGTTACGGTTGTTATTTTATTTTGCTTAAAAATAGTTAATTCTTAAAAACTTAAAATGTTTTATTTATTATTATGTTATTTTTATTTGAGAATTTTTTTTTAAATAGGTGAAAGGGATTTTGCTAGCGATATATAGATATATATATATATATATAATATATATATATATATATATATAATAGTTAATTATATAATATATAATATATATATATTATATATATATATTATATATATATATATTTGTGATATGCACTTAATCTTTATTGTTACAGTAAATGCAGGTTTTTCAATTTCCGTAACATTAAAAGACTTCCGGTAAATATATATGGATATATATAAATATAATATATATATAATATATAATATATATATTATTATAATATAATATATATTATATTATAGTATATAATATTAAATAATAAATTAATAATATAATAATAATAAGAAATAAGAAACAATTAATAATACTTTATATTAATGTTTAAATAACATTACAATCAATAAGAAATAATAATAATAATAATAAATAAATTTGCTTCATAACATTATAAAAATTAAATATTTCACTTTATTTATATATATATATATATATTATATATAATATATATATAATAATTAAATACCTATATATATATAATAATAATATATATATATATATTAATATTATAATATATATAGTATATATATATACTATAATATAGTGATACGATATACTAGTATAATCGCGTGTAGTTATATAAATATATAATATAATATATTATTATATATATAATAGTATGATATATATATAGTATATATATATTATTATATTATAACCATAAACTAAAGTGAATATTTATATATTGTATAATATATATAACCAATTATTATTATTATATTATTATTATTATTTATTATTCATATATTATTTGATTGAGATATATATTATATTAATAATATTAGTATTATTATTTTATTATATTGATATAGTTGAAGTTTGGGGTGAGTAATAATTAGTATGAAATTATTATACTGATTATTAATAATTAATTTCTTACTTTCATTATTAATTTTTATTACCTTAAATATTTATAATTCTATTTATTATATTTCTATAGTTATTAATTACATATTTTATACTTATTATATTTATTATTATATATAATTTATATTATATTATAGGAAGGTCAACAGATATATCTGCTAAGTATACTGTATGATACTTTCATGGCAAGGTAAGATTCTGGTTTAGATACTTAGATTAGCTTGCAGATACATATCTGAGAAGGGAAATACACTTGACCGGTTTTAATTATTTATTTAAATGTTGCTTTTGGATTGATTAATTCACTATTTTTGTCTTCAAGCGTATTAATTATTTTATCGACTAAAAAGAGAGTATTTTGAGAGAAAAAATATAAGAAAATGTAGTAATAGATATTTTTAATAAAGTTTATCTTAGATAATACCTGTGACGACTGTATTATACGTTATCCACTTTTAGTTTTTATTATATAATACATAATAATAATCAATCAATTTACACAATAGTTCGTTTTGATACAAAAAATATAAGGCAGTAGGTTTAAGTCAAAATTTTAAAAAAAATATTTTATTTGTGTTTAAAAATCAAATAAACTATAATGATATGATTAATATAATAATTTTGAAATACAAATTTGGTCATTATTTTACAAGAAACCGTTTCAATAATTAAAATAGTATGAAATAAATTAAATATATTATATACACTTTAAAATAAATAACAATTATATAAAAAATCCAGAATTCCACATCTGTAGCTTTTTCTAAGTCTAGTGAAGTTAGTAATCTTCAAACAGTATAGCCCGATTTTTTCATTTAATTAATAGTATAATAACTGAGACTAGTGATCATAAGAAGAAATTAATATGTAATATGGAATAGAGCATATTAAATGTTTTATTATAACTTTGTAAGACAATATTTTTTAATTAGATTCTTTTCATATACATTTATATTACAAATATATATTTTACCTTTTTTTGTAATAAATATTTGCAAATATCAATAAAATAAATTACAATAAATATATAAATTTGATAAATTCTTAAAAAAAGAAAAAATAAATGTAAATAAAATATTAATTAAATTAAAGATTTTAATAATAAATACAAAATTTGACAAATAACAATTCATTATATCGGGATTTCCAATTCCTTAACTGTAATTGTCAATGTGTTTTAATGTTAGAACGTTTGATCTAAAATAATAATTAATCTTGCTTTTTTATTAATTTTCGGGAAAAAATAATAATTCAGAATGTTTAAATTGAGTTCATCACATGCACATAGTAAATTGTAATTACTTTAGGTATATTATAAACGGTTATTTTTAGCTTTTAATATATATATATTTAATATTATATATAATATTTAGATTTTTTATCATATAATAATAAATAATTTATAATATAATATATATAATATATATAATATATATATATAATAATATTTATAATAAATTAAATATATAATATTATTATATATATATATATATTTACCTATGATTTATCAATTATTATTGTAGTTTACTATATTTAATATTATACACACGGTTATATAATATAGAGACAACAATTTATTATTACTTACAAGTATATTAACATATACTATTATTATAATACCAAGTATTATTATATATTTAATAAGTAATTGAATGGTAATATTAATATAAATATTAATTTTAACTACACTTAAAATTTTACTTTTTTTCTATTATATTAAAAATTAAAAATTATTGATATTAAATAAAACTAAATATAAACTCAGTTCAAGAGATTTCGGTTACAAATAAATAGTTCTGGCCACTTACTAAACGATCAGGGTACTAGGGGTTAGTACTTAATTGATATAGAACATTGGAAATAACATATGAGGTACCTATAGATTGAATACCACATTAAATTTTTCGCGTTGTTGATCCAAAGTGGTTGATTAAAATAATAGCACTAGTAAGTTGTGCAATCTTGAATATATTAGGTAGGTACCGTAAATATATATACTAATAAATATAAATGACACATACGATAATATACTATATAGATAATATATATAATAGGTATATAGATACGGTACTAGTAATAATATCTATACCGTACTAACATATTTATGTGTAATAGTAGCCCTTTCCTAAAAGGTATATACTTATAGCCATAACAGTGGTAATAGATATATTGCCATACCAATTGTAATTATGATACATTTAATTTACGATAAATTTCATAAGACCACCTTATTCAAATTTATTAATTCAAATTTTCTTATTTGCTTCTTTACAAATTTACTATTACTAATAGTATATTTATCTAATATTACTATTAGCATAATACCAATAGCTTAATACTATTTTTAATAGTTATTTACCCAAAGAAAAAATAATTTTGTGCGGTAAAAAACTTCAATAGTCAACATAACGTCATCACTAAAACGTTTCAATTAATACAAGTCGTTGAGTAATAAATAAGTTCCATTGTACTCAATACATCATCTCTATATTCGAATGGGATCGAAAAAGATAAAAATTAGGATTGGAAGGAACTCCTCTGAAGTCCTTTTCGGTTTCTATTGTCGCATAGATTCCTTCAACTGTTTCATCTCCTGGAAGCGTTGTAGAATCTGAAACCAATAGTACCATAAATTAATTATATAAGAATATTATATATATAAGTATAATATTAGAATATATATATATATTAAATTACTTAACAATATATATATATATATACTTATAGTAATTGTAACTATATATATATATAAGTAATATTTATATTATTTATATGTAATATATACAATATAGTATATATATAGTTAAGTATTATATAAGAATATATATATAGATATAGAGATGAATTTAATAATATAAATAATAGATTATATTTAATAATTATATGAATATTTAACGAGATTATATATAGATATTAAGAGAATATGCGTTAATATTATAAGCTGATATAGCGTAGCTAGATTTCAAGTACTTTAAATTTTATTGTAGCTAGTTTCATGTTGTTGGTTGTGTGTTGTGTTGTTGTTGTGTTGTGATTGTGTTGACAAAAAACGATGGAAGGAGGAATAGGAGCCAGACTGAAAACGAGGAAGGACCAAATCGCGGTGAGTGATGTGTGTGTGATGTGCGCTGTCCATGAGTATGAGCGAGATTCACATGAGAATGGTTTATGAATTGTGGGGTTTCTTCCACAAGAGGAGCAAATTCCGACCAGACATAAAAGATACAGAACAAAAACAAAAAATTTACTCTTATACGGGTGAAATTAAATAGAAGACAAGTAATAAATGATGCTGATTTAAGCTTTAATAAACCTACTTGAAGATTAGTGTAATCAGGTACACTTTATAACTTCAGCAAATCGAAGCTACTCTTTCCTTCTCGCATTTAGTTACCCCTCCAAATTACGACAACACTCCATAATTCACAAGATCAATGTTTCGTCCTATACTATAATCTTTAATTTTACATAAAAAGTATAAAATTTAATAAATTATAAAAAGAGGTATAAAGATTATAGCTTGATCTGACAGTCTAAAATAATTCATATCATAAAGCAGTATTACATAATTAAACAACCCACAGCTCACTACGCTGCAATTCTTATCTGATCCATATTCAAAGTTGGAATTAACAATCTGTAGAAGATAAAAACTACGTATGAGAATAAATCCATCTCATACATGTCTCACAAGGTCAGTGTATCTACGATGGATAAAAAAAAATGAGAATTGATTAAATAATAATTAGAAATTCAAATAATAATGATAATAAATCAAAATAATTGATAATGATAATAAGGAAATAATAAATTAATAATTATATAATAATAAAATAATGATAAATAATGTTATTATATTAAATAATAATCAATAATCAAATAATATAAATAATATTATATATATTATGATAAGATAATATAATGAATTTATAAATGGGTAGAGATAAATATATTAAAATATCTAGAATATTATTTATTTATTATTCATATTAATTGAATGCTAATTATTATTATAATTCTAAGTAATTATTACCAGTTATAATTATTATAAGTGTTAAATAAATTAATTTAATTATTAACAATTAATTTATCTTTAATTTAATATTTATATTAATATATTAAAATGCAGATGATTATTATTGTTAAACTTTTTATTTATGATAAAATAAATCTAAGATTTATTTTCTAACTAAAGTTGGAAAGTTAAATTTAGAAAACGAAATTCGATTTTGAAATGTTAAAGTTGAAAATATAATAAAGTTACAATGGCCTTATCTCATAAATTTGGATTTCCTATAGGAATTATATTTCTATAAATAATAAAATATAGTATTTTAATTTATTTTTTTTTAATCTACTGAATAAACTTTAAAAATATAAATATATGAGTATTAAAAAAAACGAATATAATAAATTTCTAGCTTATAGAATTAATTAATATAATAATTATATCCCCTTATAATTATATATATATTTAAAATATTTCCATAACTTATTATATTAAAATAAAAATATCTAATTGCTATGGCTTCTTTTTTGGGATTCACTAGTTCCAGTTCAGTTATGATTTAGAATTTAGTGTTAATTATAACAGTACGAAATTTCCTTGTGAGTTAATTAATTCACTTAATACATAATAAATTTTTTATCTATGACTTGAAACTAGACCTTGTAAAATAAGTATACTACACTATTGATGTACATATAATTTAATATAATTATTATAGATCATATTATCATTATTTGATTATTATTTATATAAAATATTATCATTATTAATATTCATGTTATTGAATTTGAATCTAGTTTTTTTTTAGCCTCTATCGAATGTCTGACTCGCTCGCGAGTAGAACTTATTGTTTCAAGTTTCTCACTTGTTATTATCCTAATCTATTTGTCATATTCTTTTTGTGGAAGTTAATGAATCTCTATGTGAATAGGAATCAAAAAATTCAAGTCACTTAAACAGGAATATCAACGTAGTAACACTTCGCTTTATCTTAATTTTTTGAATATTATATTATATAATTCTTAATAGATAATAAAATAATCAAAATAAATTTGTCTTAAACGAAATCTAAATTGCTTTGCTGTATAAATGATCTTGATTAAAATATAACATATAGCTGTATCATTCCTTCCATTAATTAAATTCAGAGGTCTAGTATTATAATTACTTCAGAAATATAAAATATTATATATATTTATCTCACACTATATATATATTATTATTATATATATATATTAAATACATATATAAAATATATTTAATAATAAGATTATTAATATATTTAATTATAATATTAATATTATTAATATTATTATTAATAAATTAAAGATAAAATGTTATATATATTATCACTTATATATATATCTTACTACCAAAAGTTTTATTCTAATTTAATATTATCTTTACTTTCACCTTATTTAAAATAACCGCAAATGGCAACTAAAGTTTGCAGCTCGGAACAACGTATTCCATAGTGTGTGATGATTTTTTTTAACGGGAGGAGCCAGACAAAAAATCGTACTGTTTATCAATAATATATATGGGACCGATACGATTAATATCGACATAAGTAAATAGTTACTTCATTATTACTAATAGTCATATAAACTTTTACTCAACAATATCTTAAGTACAAATACTTCTAAGACTTTTCTCAATTTAATAAGAAATCGATTTAAAACTTTTTTTATTAAAGCTTATATTATGATAATATAATATTATTATATTATCCTTACTAATAAAATACTAAATAAAAGGGATAATAATAAATAAATTTTACTAATTATATTGGTATAGTACGATTATCAATTTAACCCATCTGTATTTGTATTGTGTATAAACGGATATATTGATACTTAAAGAAATTCTTAGTATGTCCTAAAAGCAGTATACCTTAGATGTCGAGGCGATATATATAATAGGGCCCATGGTCCCCTGCTCCCCCTGTGATCGGATACCGACTCACATAATTTAATAAATATAATTATTATAATATATTATAAATTAAATATAAATAAATAATATTAAATATAATAATATAATAATTAATAATTAAATTAATCATAATGAATTAATAAGATATATATAATATATATTAAGTTATAATAATAATATAATTAAATTAATATATTAAATAATAATAAAATATATAATTATTATATTATATATAATAATATTAAAATATAAAATAATATTATAATAATAATAATATAGGACAAAATCATATCCAGCTATTTCCGTCGTGCATACCTCCAGGGCAATACAAATCAATGAAAGATATACACCAAAGATGAATGTTCATCGGAGCATTAAAAGGAAGATAATGAGTTGACTATGGAAAGTAGATTAGGTGAGCCTTAGCAAACCATCAATCCCGAAAATAAAATATGTCTGCAGAAAAGAAACTCAAGCGCTAGAGCACTCGTGAAAAATAGCATCGTGACTAGAACTAATTAATAAAGCGACGACTGTCTGGCTGTAGATTTTACGAGTGAATGGTAAATGAGTCGAGGTGAAACATCTTTTAGTATTTCTACTTATAGGTTCATTATAAATTTTGCTAAACTAACTAAGTATATTATGATATATTGATTAGATATAGAAATATTGTTGATTATTTATATATTATTTTAATTTTATTATATATGTGTAAATTCTTATTTTAGATGAAAAGAAGCCATTACCTGTGGTAAATATTGGAATCATTTAAGAGGGAGAGGGAGGATAGAGATATGTTAAGTATGTGAGGGATGCGAGTTAGATGTGAGAGTGATGGGTGTGATGGAGGAGTATGAAAAATGAGTATAGCGCAAAAGGAAAATGGTGAGAAGGATTTCGCCTAATCTGAAATGATTAGTAAGTGGGAGTGAGAGTATGAGAATAGAGGAAAGCAGTAAAATGTGATCGAGATTTATTTTTAGTGCGAATCAAGACTGTTCACCAATGCCTATACAGAAAGTAAAAATTATCAAATTGAGATGAGTTGAATATATAAGTGAACATAATTTGTAAGTTTTTCTAACTCATTAAATAATAATACGAATTATAACTAGAATATATTGGCACCACCAAACAGTGGCATCTCAGAGGGAATGGAAAAAAACTAATTATGGAGTCTGGAGAAAGATGGTAGATGAAGGGAAGAGGAGGAGAAGGAGCAAGGATAGCATTAGTTGTATTGGTGAGAGTTCAACGCTCGAAAACTTTAGGATAATAGGAAAATTAGAAGATGGGATGGAAAAGTAATTGGACCATTTGAGAGATACAAGAAACATGGAGGGAGAGGGCGAAACGATTGAATTTAATTAATCCGTGGTGAAGAAAACCACGACCATAAAAATAAGAACAACTGTTTTCCGAACCACTTCACAGTAGTGTCTCATCATCCATTCATCGTAGAAATATAGATGAATCAAGGTAACATCGTAACAATTCGGATTCAAAATTCAAGCGTGATATAGAAACTACTATGATAAGTCTCCTAATAAGGATGTTTAAGAATGTAAAGAGTGATCCCGGAGTTCCTTAGATGGCGGATCATATAGACTTGATTGATGGCGGACATTGAATATTAGAGAGGGAGAGAGAAGTTAAATGAGTCAGATAGAGTGACAGTGAATCATATGTGGAAGAGTTAGAAGAAATCAAAGAAACGAAGACGAAAATTATGAAACGGAAATGCAGAACCCTTAAGAATGTAAGAAAAGAAAATCGAAAGACTTCAGAGATGCATTAGAAGTGCACGAGAAAACTCTTTTTGATAATAAAGATGGTAGAGTACTTTAAGAAGGAATAGACATACACCATGGTGAACGGAGGATGATAAAAGCAATTAAAGTAAAAGAAACAGCGAGAAATTTAGGAAGTGGCCTGAAAGAAGAACAGCGGGCAAGCAAAGGAGATGATGTTACAGGCAAGGGAAAATGAGCGCAGAGAGAAGAAAGAGGAGCCAAAATAAACGATGTAGCGGAGAGGTAAATGGCAAGGTGAAAATAACGAAGAAGATTTGATAGCGAAAAGATAGAGAATAAAAGATATTAAGATGGCGAAGTACGTTATTTAGATAAATCCAAAAAACTACGTTTAACTAGAATATATATAAAAAGATAGAAACGGTGAAGAGAGGACAATACAGATGTAAATGAAAGTGAAAATGATAGTTAGATGGACCGTAAATACTTATACGAATGATCTATGACAATGTAGTAATACATAGTAATGAAAGTAGAAGAAGCTATGCTTAAAGATCAGACGAGAGATGAGTAAAAGAAGAGGAAAGGCGCAGAGATAACGGTTTAGTAATAGTATGAGGAGGCTTAATAAAAAGGATGTAAAGTTATAAGGGGTTTAAGACCCTTCGAGGACTTAAGGTGTTGTAGAGAGTAATGAGAGGTTGTAGAGTGAGGTAGAGAGTAATGTTGTAGAGGTTTAAATAAAGCAGGGCTATTGGGTGTTTTTTTTTTATAAGTTTTAGTATGGGGAATATGCGGGTATGCTTCTACTGATTTATAAAATACCTTTATTTCAATGTTTGAAGAAAAAAAACAAAATACAATAAATTATTTGAAGAATGGAGATTAGTGACAACGTTATTGGAAATAATATACGTAAATGAAGATTAGGAAAGGGGGTCTGGCAAGAAAAGAGTAGACGAGATCACGGTATTGCAAAGATACAGACGAGTATAGAAGAGGAAAGAAGAACACCGACTCGTGTATTCCATTAGATGTATTCGAAAGAAATGTGTGAATATGGCAAGAAGATTCTTTGTTAGCTTCATCGACCTGCAAGAACAGCATCTTATTCGTGCAAGAAAAAGCATCTGGAGAGCTATGGACTCCGAGAATTATGGAGTTGTAGGGATAGTTAAAAGAAAAGCAATAGAAAGTTATGTATGAGAAAATATGAATTGCAGATGATGATAACCGAGAAAAAGAAACGCTGTAATAGAAGACACTCGTAGCAAGGCCAAGGAGAACGATAAATAGATTCTTTCTGAGTGAAACAGAGTGAAGCAGGGAGAGTGCGTTATCAACCAAACTGAAGGCATTTCGTTTTGTTTGAGAATAAAATAGTATATTTAGACGATCGTGATAAGGAAAGGAGGATAGAACTTGGAGGAATTTTAAGGGATCATAATGCATAGCGACATGAACTTCTGTGCAATGATATTGTTACGAAGCATAGAAGAGAGGAGACTGATTCGAGAGTGACTGTGGAAGTTGATTACGAAGGATCTGGAGATATGCAGGGCTTCGAGGGTACACTGAACCGATAAGAACCGTACAGATTCGACTATTAACATACAAAAGTTGAGGAAATTGAGGAGGCCTCATGAGGATGTGTGAGAGCTACGTGAGGTGAGGCGTAAATACTATCTGCTAACTTTACTTTCGGTCACTCTATTTCTTAGTACTACACGGGGAGTGAATGGATGACGATTATTACCACGGTGTCACGATGATCAAATACTTGCATTAGTCTATGAAAGCCGTACTATCAGTGATCGTAAGATAAACATCTATCCTCCGTCATATAGCGTCTCTAACACATATAGTATTCTTTTAACCAGCTCTTCTTTCTTTGCTCGCTCTCTCTCTTCTCCTCTCTCCTCTCTTTATACTGACTCCGGACCGCTGGCTCTGTTTACGGCAAGCTAGCGTGAAACTGGGTACAACCACGAGAATATGAGGCCCGAGAGTCTAGAATTCACTATGCTCGGCCGGAGTTATGCAGGTTCTTTTTTCATCTCTAGCATTATTAAAGAACTAAGTGTAAAGTTAAGTTAGGTGAAGATCCAACTATATCAGAAATAATCTATGAGTAATATTAAGAGAGATTATATGTGAAGAAGTTATGATAACTGAAGATATGTGAATGTTTGGAAGATTGAGATGGTGGTGGAGACATCTTGAGAGGAGGTATGGAGCAGGTATATTAGATATGACCGATAAAAGAAAGATGTAAAATGGTAACACCATGATGAGTCAAGAAGACCAAAGGGAAACGAAATAGAGAATGGCGGAGTAGTGAGACTCTCTGAAAAAGTGTAGTACCAAAAAATGATATGCTAAAAGATGAGAGAATAGTGCAGCTAGAAGTGGTAATGGCTGAGAAAGTGAGCGCTTAACGCGGTGAAAGGATGAAAAATCCCTTCGCTGGGAGAGAAACAAGAAAAAAGAAAAAAAAGATAGGTTTAAGTAGGTATATTATAATATAATATAATAATCGCAATTAGATAAATGTTAAAGAAAGAACATATTCAAATGATTATATGTAAATAAAGATATAATATATTAATATATATATAACTTTTCCATTAATATTAATATTAATTAGACCCAAGTAGAGGGTTTATAATACTGTATATATAATTAGATATATACACTATAATATATAGTAATATATTATATTATATATGGTATTATATTATTATTATTAGCGGTTGTTACCTAATAAATAGATAATATAAAATTTA